>JACJUY010001429.1:127325-142361 GCA_014220935.1 Platorchestia sp. MABIK | reverse complement strand
CGGCGGTGGCGGCGGCGGCGGCATCTGGTGGTCCTGTGACGCACACAGCTGTAGTACACACGGCCACACCAAGCACACAGCCGCAGTACACACATACACATACACGGCCACAATAACAATACAATACACACACCACCACACACGCTACGAGGCTCAAGACACGCCGATGTTGTACATGCCATCGATCAAGTGAACAGGTTTCGCTTGGCTCATGTGTATTTGATCGTTAAGGTCTTTTAAAATATTTCATTATCCTTATATTAACTTGAAAAAAATTTGCAAAAAGTGTCTGCTTTAAATTCAATCGTGACAAAAGATTTTTATTTCTTGATTGTCTTGTGTGTGTGTGTGTGACTGGACGTGGCGTGTGTGCCTGTCTCTCTACCTGACAGGTGTGGCTGTCGGTTCCCCTTTCAGACAGGGGGAGTACTGTGTGACAGTAATGTGATTTGTGCGGAAATATCAATTGTTTAACGTACCTGAACGCAAGAGCACCGCTAGTTAGAGACTGGAAAAAGAAGTTGGAAGAAGCTGGCTGTGTGTGCTACATTCCAGCTGTGTGGGGGCCAGCGCTGCCAGCGAGATGAGTGTGACGTGTGAACGTCATGTCTGAGTGTGACGTGTGAACGTTATGTCTGAGTGTGACGTGTGAACGTTAACTTAAACGTTTTGTCGGTGCACGTCAGTGCAGGAGCCAACGCGTGTCTGCTGCTCGCCGCTACTTCCAGCAGCCCCGGAACTGTCGACAAATTATAAATTTACTTGCTCAGCTTATGTCTTTTCAATCCTAAAACCCAGTATTTTTTTAAAAATCCTATGTGCTGTAATACATTTCATGTGTAAAAGTTTTTGGAAATAAACGGAGTTTCTTTTCTTTTTTGTTTTTCAAACTGACCGGTGACTGCGCCTGCATGTTGTTTCCCTTGGCTGCACCTCAGGAGCTGGGGACTCTCACGGGGCACTTCTCGTCTTTTGCTCTTGTCCTTACGTAGCTCGCTGACTTTGTACTCGACTTTGTAAAAGTTAAACTCATGCGGTGCGCAGGTGGCGGGGTGTGCGGTGAGCGGGTGGCGGGGTGTGCCTGTGCATTGATGGCGTGCTGTAAATTTAGGGAAAAATATCCTATGTGCAAAAATAAAAATGTTTGAGGAATATCAGTTTTGTATTCATTGTTTTGATCATGAACCTGATGAGGGAAGAACCGAACCCTGTCACTCTGTACTCTGTTCAGTTCTCACATGATCTCTGTGCTCGTTATAGTCATGTGGTTTAAGGACCTGCCCTTCCGTGAAGGCATCGAGGGTTCAAATCTCGGCTCTGGGTGGCGATTTTCTCCGTTGGGTATAGGGAAAAAATTCAAAGCACAATACCCTACTCTACCCAGGTGTCTGAAATGGGTACCGGTCTTGATCGGGGGAAAGTGTCATGTCCTGGTGTTAGTTATAAGGCGGTTGAAAAACCAATGTACAAGGTGATGTGTGTCAGGCTTGAATTGGAAATGAAGCATCCGTAGACGCCGATGTTTGTTTGTTTTTATTTGTTTGTTATTCCTCAGCATAAAATTGAAATTCCTGCCGAAAAATTGGAAGAAATTTTGAATTTAAAGGTAAAGAAATTAAAATATCTTTTTGTAGTGTTAATTAATTTAACGCAAAAATTTATTGTAAATATTTGTTGTATGAAAAAGTTTGAATAATGTATTTAAGCGAAGGGATTGCGAGTTCTATTATAAATTTCCGTTTGAAAGTGCGTGAGGTGAGTGATCCCCGACTCTTTTTTTTTTCAATTAAATTACACTTGTTCCTCGTGAGAATTTCAGAGCGAGTTCACGCCTAGATTTTTGGCTTCTGTTCAATGCTCGAGCTGCTGTTGCTAGTTATATTATTTTGAGTTTCTGTACAAAGAAAAACACTCGGAAAACCTGAAATGTCGTTTTTACTCCGCCCTTTCATTTGTCCAATGAAGAATTGCCTCGCATTGCGCAGCCTCCGTTGGGGGCTCTGGCGCCGCTGGTGCGCGTCTGTACATTGTGCGGTGCGTCTCTTGCGCTGTGGTGAGGCAGCGAGGGGGCCGAGCTCAGAGTTAGGTAGGCCTTATTTTTATTAAAATGAAAGGTTTTTTGTTTTGTTAAGAACCACCTTTTTTTGGTTCACTACTGTTCTGTTTTTCAGCTCCTGCTCCTTTCTTCTTCAACTTTTATCTTGTTTCATGAACTTCTTTCTCAACTTACTGTTTCTATGCCCTTCTGCATAGATTCTGCGTTCCCGTAATCTCCATGCTAAATGGTGCTTTCCTCCTTCCTCTTTTCGGAACGCTTATTTCTAGCGGTTAGGGAAGCTTAAACTAACATTTAATCTAGTGAAGCAGCAGCTGTGGGGCTGTATCACAAATTCACAAAATCTTCTTATCCTTAACTTTGATTTGATTTCTCCCGTCATTCATTGCCCTCTGCCTCCTTTTGTTCAATTAGCTTTCTCCTTCCTTCACGCCACCTCTCATCCAGGGTAAGTGAAAATTTTGTTACATGACATCAAGTAGACACGTGACATCGAGTAGACTTTAGATGACATCAAGTAGACACGTGGCATTGAGTAGACTTTAGATGGCATCAAGTAGACACGTGACATCGGGTAGACTTTAGATGGCATCAAGTAGACATGTGACATAGAGTAGACTTTAGATGGCATCAAGTAGACACGTGACATCGGGTAGACTAGATGGCATCAAGTAGACATGTGACATAGAGTAGACATGTGACATCGGGTAGACTTTAGATGGCATCAAGTAGACATGTGACATAGAGTAGACTTTAGATGGCATCAAGTAGACATGTGACATCGAGTAGACTTTAGATGACATCAAGTAGACACGTGGCATCGAGTAGACTTTAGATGGCATCAAGTAGACACGTGACATCGGGTAGACTTTAGATGGCATCAAGTAGACATGTGACATAGAGTATACTTTAGATGGCATCAAGTAGACACGTGACATCGGGTAGACTAGATGGCATCAAATAGACATGTGACATAGAGTAGACTTTAGATGGCATCAAGTAGACATGTGACATCGGGTAGACTTTAGATGGCATCAAGTAGACATGTGACATAGAGTAGACTTTGGATGGCATCAAGTAGACAAGTGGCATCTAGTAATTGTACAATAACGGAAGGATTCCTTGTAAAGCCCTATAGCATTTCTTTAATGGGAGGGGGGAGGGAAGCTATGCAAGAGCCAGCAACGTAAGAGTTGTCCTCCCTAGTTCACAATTGCTGCTCTTCATACACATTTCTAAAACATTTTTTGCAGAGCTTGTAGTGGTAAAATTGACCATTGAGAGTGTTGAGTAGTTTAGCTCTACGTTGCGCAACTTTGCTCACAACAAGCAGTATGATCTGAGATAATTAAGCAATAAATAATAGCTGGTCGAGGCTCGACAAGCCATGTTCGCTTCTTTAGTCAGTGGTCGTGAGCTGAAAAGACGATGTTTCTTCCGATGAATAAGATTGACGCACATACATTCAACGCACTGATCTGCTGGACAGTGTTTGTACTCAATATCAGGTGCTCAAATATCATGAAGTTGTAACGCGTTGTCATAACGAGACCCATTCAACCCGACGTTCATTCATGCGCCAAGCTGGGCTGTAATTCCAATAGGTCGATTCTTAGGGCTGGGTTTAGGGGCAAATTTTGCGCTCATCTCATTTGATGGTAGAAAATCATTTTGGCGAAAAATCATCGGTAAAAGTTTCCTGGTATGTTGGTCATGTATTGAATCACAAATTCTAGCATTTGTATACATACGCACATTTTGCACCTGGATGTGTGTGGCTTTTTTATAATAGCAATTGGAAAAAGTCCAAAACGTTTGAAGAGAGTTTTGTAGCAATTAAGCCACTCCTTACTAACTCGTTTCAAGTTATGAAGCGATAAAATGCTTCTATAACTCGATGATTCAAATAGAGCAATCAGCAAATAGATATTTTCTTTTATTGACCAGCACTGGCGATGTCTTCTGAGAATAATTCAAATAGGTAGAATTATTCTAAATTTATTGTCCATAAATAAGTTAAAATAGGTTTGATAAAATCGAATTTATATATTTTATACACAATATTTTATAGTAAAAAAATTTTAATGAAGCCTTTTCTAATCATGGCTTCCGAAAACAAGGTATAGCTGGAAATGTTGCAGCTGCTCGATCGTCGTTGCAGGGTCTGGAGCAATGTCAGATAGAAATTAGACTCCATTAAGTTACATATACTGTACCAAATTCAATTAATTAACATATAGAAATAACCAAAACTCATTTCAGTCTCATAAGTTGAGGATCAAATTGAATTATGGGATTTAACCTGAAAATCACCTGTAGCCAGAATGTGCACACCTCGATTAAAATATAACCAAATTTCCCATGGATTTGCTGCATATTGAATTAAAAATTTTTCTTGTAAGGGAAGAGGTTCAAAGTAAATTCTTTTTCAACATAAATTCAACAACAACTAAGAACATAATTTCAACTTTAACCCTTCTAAAATTTTTTTTCTAAAATAATCCTCTCAAACGGAGCAGGAGGATTACGTTACTCGCCAGGACCAACAACTAGGACTCTCTCTGTGGAGTGGATGTGACATCGTGTGAAAAGTAAGTAATATCTAGCATCAAGTTAGCTGGGCTTCAGCAATCGTGTTAACTTGGCTTTGGTAGCTGTGGTTCAGTAATGCATATATTTGAACATTTTGCAGTATGTAAGTGGGCAATATTCATAATTGCTCCAAAGCTTGCCAAAGTGTAGTAACGTTGTTGGTTCATAGTGTCTGAGAATTTTGTGTCGTACCATTCAAATCACTTGTCATTAAATGTGGTGTAGGAGATGCATTTAGTTGAATTAGTAGTTCTCTAGTCCTGTGATTCTCCTATTGCTCTCAATATGTGGGTTCTTGATCACAACTTGTAATGAAGCCAGCAGGATATTGATGAAGGCTTGTACAGTACTGGGTGAAGAATTCAATTACATGCACGTAGTTTTTTTTTCTTTCATGCTTAACTGCTATTCAGCATGTTCTGATTAAATGGATCAATGAAAACTGAAATGCTACTCTACGCACAATAGGATTCATATGGAAATGTAGTTTTAAAAAGGTAAGTTTTAACTCTAGTTGTGTTGACTTCAGACTGGATTAATAGACCAATTTACACAGCACTTTTTTGACATTAAACACTTGTGATTGCTAAATTGCATTGCATTGCACTGCAGTAAAGTATTTAAATGCCCTTAATAGGCCTGAAAAATCTTGAAATGGGTAACAAACTTGTCAAGTTCTTACCATGACTAAAATTCTATGTCTAATGAGAATATAGAATTGTAAACCTATACATTGTCAAATCAATAATTCAGCTTACATTTTCTCCAACATTTTAATGTGTTTCACTTGCATTTCTCTACACCTTCTATAGAAAATAGATTAAATTCTTGAATAAGCATACAAGAAACTACATATAATTTTTTTTGTTTAAATTGGTTTTAGAGGTCTAACAAATTATGAAGGTTTGCAGTTAATCTAAAACGGCCCTCCTGTATGGCATTTTAGGATGACATTTGAGTCTAATGGTGGGGTCTTGGCTTCATTTTCTGTATGGCTATATAGGGCTTACCCTGCATACGATACTGCAAATTTAGTCAAAAGAGGCTACCATATTTATAAGTGCCAACCATGAACTGGGTCTACATGCATCTTCTACTATAGCTTTTCAAAATTTATGGTATTAATTTGCTTCTGAATACATTTAAGAAAAGCCTAAGCAAGGGCTAAACTTGGAAACTGAACTATCTCAAGACCAGTTTAATGTAAGTGTAATCTATAAATTTTTCAGATAGAATGGTTGGTGATATGGTATTAGGTGCCTTCATGAAATTCTAAAATTTTTACGTTTGATTTTGCCTTAACTATAACAGGGAGATATGAAGAACATTTTTCCAAATTCTTTTTGGAACAAGCTTCTAGAGTTTGAACCTTTTTAAATGCAGCATTCAATGCATGGTAATACTTGCGCCTCACCTGCACGTTTTATTCAAAAGCTGTGAAGCCTCTAGCTTGAGAAAGCAATAATTTTGAACCTTACAGTTAACCATATGGTTATAGTAGACCCTAATCTGGTGCATAGGGTATTTCTCAACATTGAATTTGTCTGTGCAGGCCTTTCACAAATTTAGTAGCTACTAGCAAGCAGTAAAACGGAAATTTGCAGCCTGTCCTGCTGGTAAACGTGTACATTTCATACCGTCCTCCTTAATTCCCCCCTCCAACTTCTAATCCTCGTACTGTCTCTATGAATTCAATATCTATGGAGACTTTTAGTCTGACTGAATCGAATACACCAAAGTAGTGGCTTGCTTAGTCTGCACCAGGAAGGTGTGAAGTACTGCTAACTGTGAAAATGGATGCATACCGAGACGAGTCTCATCTGCTTCATGCGCGTAGAGCAAGATTGTCCTAAAAAACATAAGAGTGTATTACTCTGCGCAATAGAAACTGCAGTTCTTAAACTTGTAATTGTAACTGCATTTAATTTGTCTGTGCCGTACTTTCACAACGCTTCCACCGTCTCTAACGTGAGACTGGGCTAGTGTCGGCTCTATTTTGTCTTGCATTGAAGGTTTCTTGTCAGCAGTGGGTAGACGTCCCTAGAAATGGCTAACAGAAGGCTTTCTCTGAATTTTATCCTAGACTAGCCATTTCTACGCAATTCTCGTCCTCGTATCCTACATACTCGTCTTCTTCGAGTTTCCTTCCTTGCGGTGTTCTTCAGCGTAAAGTTCTCACGGCTGCTCTGCTAACTTGCTATAAAAGTGAACCGATCACATCGGAGCTTAGTTACTCTCTGAACTAAAAGAGGGAAAGTTTCTCTTTTGCGTTCTCCTTGCTTTTGGAATTTTTCACTTGAAAATGGCGAGACTTTCCCAAACTTCTTCTGTTGCAGCATCGTTCTCTGCAGCGATTGTATAGACCGGGTCAAAGTGGGGACTGTCGTGTTACGTTTCTATGCACCTTGTACATAGATTCCGCGTTCCTCTAAATGGGAACTACAACTACCCTGTACTTCACCTAATTTATCAAATATTTCAAATTTCACTGTTCACGTTTCTATTGCATCTAGAGGAACGGAAATGAGTAGATGTGTAGAACTGAATGGGGAAACGACGTACTTCTACTGAAGTTCGGTGTTGAAATTTCTCTTAAGAAATGCTCGTCGTTTTTCTTAAAAGCAAATACTGTTTTCCACGCATTTACTCGGTTGTGGTGTAGGAATTTAATGGAAAGCACAGAGATTTTGGGAGTTTGATTTGCAACTACTCTTGCTTGAAATAGTTTTTGGCTACTTCAGAGTATTCTGAAGCCTGTATGTGCTGCGGTACCGATGGTGTTGGTAGCCGGGGCTACTGTAGCGCGAGGTCGGTCTACCGCCAGATGTCGCCCACCCAGGAGCAATTTTAGACGCACGAATGTAGAATTTATCGCCAAATTGAATGTGGCAACAAGTAATATCCATTAGTATCCTGACCTAGAGCTATATTACTAGCACGAGGTAGACCTCGTGCTCTAGTGAGCTACAGCTGCTGCCATAGCAGCACCCAGCGGGTCTCGTAGCCCTCCGGTCCGCCTCGCGCTGCGTTAACTGAATCTTGTGCGCTGCCGGTGCTGCTTGGATCACCCAGTGTTCCAACGAGCCTTTTGGCAGACATCCCAGACACGACCTCACCTGGAGCACGCTCCATCTGCATTTAGGATTTGTCCTCAGATTTGTTAAAGTTGGCCGTTTTGTTCGTTAACGAGATTTGCCCTTTTCAAGTTTCTTGACACTTGTTGGTCTGGTGTGAAATTGAAGGTCATTCAGACCGTACAGTGGCCAGTTATGTTAGCTTGAACACGTTATCTTAAACCATTGGATCTATGGGAACTTTTCTTTTGAGACTTATCACAATGAGAAGTCCCGACCTGGGGGTTAGATGTGTCAATTATTTGAAATGCAGCTTTTATACCTCGTTTCGAGCAATCTTCAGCACATGCTTCCTTCGATCTAGAGATATTTTCATAAGCTTTCAAGCTTGTCCCTATGCGCAGGGTGTGGTGGCTCACATTGTGGGTAGATTCTTAGTTCCTCCGAAACATTTCACACGAAATGGTTCGTCCCTTCTTCTTCGTCCTTTCTCACATAGCTCGAAGCATGCTAGCCCGGATTGGCGGTTCATAAATAGTGGCCTGCGCTGCCGTCCGATGAGACTGGCAACTCCGTGGTCTTCGTTTGGCCTTTAAATGCTAGGAAATAGTCGCGTCATGCGATAGTTCAATTAAAAAATTCCTTCAAATTGCTTGACAAATCGTTAATTTGTATTTGTTAATTCTTCAGTTTTTACAAGCAAGCTTGCACGAGCGTTCTTTATTAGCTCGAATAAAGAATAAAGAACAAGGTACAAACTACAACATGCCTGAAGATAAAGGAGGCGCCCGCTCAAAGAAGGAAGCCAGGACTGTGAGTCATTTTAGTTTTCTTCGAAAAAATTTATTTTGACAAATGGGAAGGGCTTTCATTCTAACATAGATATCGTGAAATGTTGAAACATGCTTATACTTGGGTGACCTTTTTCTTTCGCGTGAATTTTAATTTTAAATTTCAACTTTTCCGAAAGGAAAATAGTCCGTCGCCCGGTACTGAGGAGGTAGCAAGTTCAGCTGCGGTAACTCCCGAGCCTCCATCAGACCAGGATATTGAAGATGAAGAAGAGCCGGAAATGGGTGGGTCTCCCGAATTTCTTGAAAATATGGATCCTCATCTGGACGAGGAAGATCTGAGCGGACCTCAAGCGGGAAATTTGTCCCTAGCAGATGAACTTGCCATAATGGGTGGCAATTCGGGCAACTTCGTCTCCTTGCCTCAAGAGACGAGGTTTGCAGCCGGTCATGCTGCTGCTGCCTCTAGCAGTGCTCTCTCGGCTGCTGGTTACAGCGGCCAGGGTAGGCCCGTTGTTAGTAGAGGCATGAATGTCGACGCAATGGTGCGTGATCACACTGGTGCAATAGGTCGCCTTGATATTTCGAACGTTCCAGCGGCTCAAGTTGACCCTAGAAATAGACCTTCATTTTCTGGCGATCGTGCTAGCTTGCCAACAGGTAACAGAGGCCCATCTCTTAGTGTTAACGTTCCTGCTGCTGCTGCTGCTGCTGCTGCTGCTGCTGTTCAGGACCGTATTCCTCAAGAAAGCGAGTTTTATGCTGCCGGGCCTTCACAAGGCCGCCCCGATAACAATCAAGAAATGGTGTCTCTTTCTACTCGTAGAAAGAAGTCGCCAGTACCACAAGACCTAGTGTGTGAAAGGTGTGGCGATAAATACATTGGGTTGAAAGGTCCACCTCGTCCGCCGCTTGAAGGACCGTCTACGGGCGGAGAACAGCAACCCTCGGGAAACGAACCTGCAATGGGTTCTGGCGCTCATAGCGATTCAGGCTCTTCTTCATCTCGGGCGTCTTCGCCTGCAATTTGTGGGAATTGTTCAGCTTACGGACCTCCTCGTGCTTATTCGAACCAAAGTCTGCCCTCGGTAAGTTCGTTGGCATCTGCGATGGATCTAGTAGGCGCTCCCAATGTCACGGTCGATGCTCGCCATCAACATCAACTACCGGATTATAGTACAGAGAGGATACCGAGCGCGCCGCCTCCAGTGTTTACTCCAGTATCTCCACAACACAGATCTGCTTCAACAGGCGCATACGATGCTTCGTCTCAAAGTAGACGAGAAGCGGACAGTCTTCGTTATTCGTACGCCTTGCCAGGACCTTCGTCTAGTAATCGGCAGTTCGTCCGTGCTTCTGGAAGTGCTCAAACGAGTCGTGTATTTTCTCCTTTACATGGTCCGTCGGGCCTTCGTCTTGCCTCTCCTTCACATGGTCCGTCGGGCCTTCATCTTGCCTCTCCTTCACATGGTCTGTCGGGCCTTCATCTTGCCTCTCCTGGGACGAGGTCGTCGGATATTGAACTGGCTCTTCAAGCGGCCAATCCTGGGCTCTTTAGCCCACGACCCTCTGTGTCGCCTGGAACGAGACGCAGCCCTAGTGTAGCGTCGCCTCCGGAAAATATCGCTGTGCAGCCGTTCGGAGGCCCAACACCACAATCGTTGCAGAGCGTTAGACGTGCTGACATTTTCAGCCCTCGTCCCGGTGCTCGTGGCCAGCCTGCTCCGTCCTCTTCCGCTAGAGAGGAAAGGGTATGTTTAGAGGCTTTCATTGCATCTGCATCCGTTCAACCGGATCAAGCTCAAGTACCCTCCCCGCAAGTTCCACTCCCTGGAAATGTATCGCACATGGCGGTTATGCCTCCTCCTGGACCATCAATAGATAGTTTCTGGGCCACGAGCGCCGAAGGAGGCTCCTTGCTTGCCAACCTCGGAAGTCCTGAACGGCGCCCGTTCTCTCCAACTCATGGCAGTGGCGGCCGTAGGCAGAGAGCTTCCGGTGGCAGTGGAGGTGCGAGGGCCGGAGTTTTGAGCCCCGGTAGAGTTGCCCCTTACGAAGCGAATCCGAGCCCTCGAAGGCGCTATTTAACGGGCGATGGCGAGGCAGCTGAAGAGAACGTGCCGCTTGTACCAGGAATTTATTCCCAGAACCCAGATCCAAACGGGTCTCGACCAAGCAGTCGAGAACCGGGACCCGGACCTAGATAAGTCTGTCGGGGTAGATTCTTCGATTTCAAAAGGATCCTGTTTTGAAAACTACTAAAATTTTAACTATGCCATTTCTGCACTTTATCTTATAAATTTTAAACCAAAATGAAAGTATCGGCTAATGCAAATTTAGCGAAGGCGGTGTTGAGAACGCCCCGCGCTATTGAGATAAACTTGGTAAGTTTAAAAAAAGAAAAGAAAAGTAATATACTTGCATTAATGGCACTCGAGGAGATATCTACATTAATTTTTATCTTTTTCAGATAACACGACGAAACTCCCGTGGGTTACGTGAAACTGGCGCTCTTGGAACTGCTTGAAAGAGACGCGCAAAGTATAAAACTATCGGACCACAAGATGGATAACAGTGAAGGCGACGGACGAGCAGGGGGAGGAGCGGGGGTGGTGGCAGACGAGATGTTCCCCGAGGGCGCTGGTCCCTACATGGACATCGATGAGGCCGGAGGGCTACTCATGGATCTCACAGCCAATGAGAAGGCCGTGCATGCAGACTTCCCCAATTCTTTCCCTGATCTCTTCGACGACGATGACCTGGCTTGAAGTTTTAATTTCGTGCTAATAAAGTAACTATTCTCACACTTGAAACACCCTTACAAAATGTTCTGACTCGGTACCACGTGAATAGAATGGCGTAATTTTATCTGGCAAATGTGTCCATTTAAGTTTATTCAAGGCAGAAATATCGTAATGTTGATCTCCAGAGCTAAATTTGCCTCCTTTGTCTGTTTTTAATGTAGTTTTCAATAAAGACCACAAAGACTAAATGTAGATTGATAAATCCTCTATACCAGATGAAAGTATGGACCGAGCTGCTCGTTCATGCTCAGTAGTTGCATCTTTAGTCTGATGCTGGACCACATCGCATAATCTTGCAACTATTCTGCTGAGCGGCTTCATTAATTGGGTGTGATGCTTCGGAATTTAAACAAAGCTGAAGTGAGCAAAAACGGCTCCTGCTGCACCAGGCAAAGTTGAAATGACTGAAAAAAACTGCTATCAAATAGCAGTTTCTACTCCCGTAGAAAAGAGTGAACCATTAAATTAAGCTAGTGGCGTTGTGGAAAAGTTAATTTGAAATGAGCATGGGATAAAAATCCCTTGCGTGTTAGAACTCCACGTGGCTAAAATTTCGAAGATTTTAAACTTTTGCGCGTAATTTCTACTACAAAGTTAGTGTCGTTGAACACGTCAAATTTTAAGAAATATTTATGCACTTTGATTAATATTGCACAATTACTTCTTAATTGCTTGCTCTGTATCTGTCACGTTCTTGAAAATGGATAATGAACGTATCTGTGAAGATTTCGCCAGTGGAGGAGTAGAAAAATATTTTGGACCCAGGAACTACGAGAACTGGGATATTTGTCTTATAAATATTGAGACTTGTTTGAGGAAACTATCAAATTCAGTCAGTTTTGCCTGATGGTTTTACTAGTAAAGAAGACCCCGAGATTGTCGTATTGCAACTTGCAATCTTTAGAGCACCCCAAATCTGGCAAGGTTTGGAGCGTTCAATCGTTCAACGGTTTGGATTACCGCCTTTTGACTAGAGACCACTGCAGATTGGTTAGGTGATTTACCTTCAGTATCGTGAAGGGAGATGACTAATGAAAGAAAATGAATGTATGAACTCGGCATCGACGGTTTCGTGCAAAAGCAAATTCTGAAGCTATTGTGCAGCTCCACTTAATGAAAGAGGATTAACCTCTACCACAAGTTCTGTATTTTCAAACCTCTACAGGTGTCTTCTGAACAGAAAGCGGAGTCGGAGAAACATGGTCTTAGTAGCCTGGCTTTCATTTGACCTAGCAGGATAAAACTCTTTCTGTTGCTTGCTGTAAAGCAAGTTTCCCTAGCGCATAAAAATCTCGAATAGCGAAGGCGTTCATGGTGGAGGTGTAGAGCAATGTCGCATCTCGGCCATAGTGAATTGCTGATATTCAAAGGGCAGTAAAGCACCCGTATCCATGCTTTAAAGTTGATTCTATAAACGCCTCATTATTCAAAGCATTTGAAATACCTGTCGTTTTATGTTGGTGAACAGTTGAATTAGACGATTACACGTGAGCTCTTAATTTCTCTTTGCGACGTAAAGTTTCAGTATTCTGAAGTTGATCGTTCTACGCTTGAGTTGGCATTCTACATATACGGAGTTAACGTTTTAAAATTGTCAGATCCTTATTTACAAATAACTTCACTGGAAAAACGAATTGCGAAAACCGTACATCGAGCCATTTCAGTGCAGTTGATCGTGAAACCAAACCTTTTCCTGCTTTTGGCAGCAGTCTTCGTCCTGGATTTATTTCGTGTGTTCTTTTCCACAATTTGTCATAACACTCGAAAGGACAAATTTCAAGATGGAGAATACACAAGCTGAAGAATTTCAACACAGCCGTTTGTGTAGGAACGCAGCCGTATTCTTCTTTAATGATGTTCTATAGTGAAATGTTCTGTGCTATTCTTTGCCTTGAATGGTTCGCGAAACAATGGAAAGCTCACGAGTGGTGTCTATCAACTCAATCATTTATTTCGGCTAGTGACGTGGGTATCACGATACTCATGTGTGTCTGTGTATCAATTAAGGATCCTTTGAGATGTTTTAAAAACCAATGATCTTTTTGTATGATCTTTATTAGAAAGAAACTTGTTCTTTCTTTCTGGTGACGTTGAGCGGTGCTGGTGCGCGGCTCCGTTACAGCGCGCTAGCGCTGCCTCCCTCGGCTGCACTCGAGATTTGAGGCATGTTTTCCTTATCCAAGTTTCCTTATTTCTCTCTTCGGTCAAAGATCTCCATTCTGCTTCCACTTATCTTTGGTGAGCAACCATGAAAATTAACGT
This sequence comes from Platorchestia sp. MABIK, assembly GCA_014220935.1. NCBI lineage: Eukaryota > Metazoa > Arthropoda > Malacostraca > Amphipoda > Talitridae > Platorchestia > Platorchestia sp. MABIK. The sequence goes on along the minus strand of JACJUY010001429.1, from coordinate 128,782 downwards.
ATCTCGATGGCATGCAATCTAGGTTTCCCGTTCACACGTTGATAAAAGGTTTTCTATAGCTCGCATTGGCTGATAACTTCGGGCAAAATAGGACTGATATCAGGTGGCACCCACAAACATTTTCACCCGCCAGTGTTGCGTCAGCAGTTCTCGTGTGACGTTTGCTCTCAGGTGATCATATATTGCGTGATCCCGTCTTGCAGTCCGGGCCTCGTACTGACTTGCTTTAGCTCATGTAGTTATGATCGCAGGGAGTGGTGTGTGTTGCCCTCTTTTGTGTCAGTGAGGAGTTAGGCAGCAGAGCTCGGCAGCGGCCACGTGTCTCTCGTCGTCTCAGGAGTCCATCTCAGTCGACTGTCGACTCCAGTGTTGGTGAATCAATATCGGAAAATGATGTTCTCAACACCAATGAATCATTTTGAATAAATTGGTGTGTTGTTCTGAATCAAATGGTGGAAAATGTGATGTCCCAAGCTTATGGTTGGGAAGGCCTTTCATTTTAATAGAATAGGATTTTGGTTAGATACTAATCGTCTTTTTAGGTTCTCTGCTATCCTTTCTTTCAGCTCCTCTGAGTTTTTTCTCTACCATGTACCTTATTTCATCAAATTGCTGCCTAACTTGCTGTATCTATGCGGAGATGTTGCGTAGGAACACGCATTGTGCATAGATTCCCCGTTTCTTAACTCCATAGAAAATGGTGTCTTCCTTCTCCCTTTCTTTGGAAAGTCCTTGCCGTGGTTAGGGAGGGTAAAACTAACTTGCCTAGTCGAAATCAAGAGGTGAATCATTCTGAATAGATCTAACTCCATACTAAACCAAGTCCTTATTGACTCATGGAACATTTTTAGAACGAAGTAAACTGAAGTTTGTTTTACAATCGCATAAAATTACAAATTACATTTTCTACACCACAGTTGAGTCAATACAAAGCCATTGAGTAATCACACGTGTAAAGCAACGGGCGGCCACGCGTCACTCGCCGCCTGCTGAGGCCGGAGGTGGCATGACGAGCGTCGTGCAGCATGGACCCCCTTCTGGTCGATGACGCCTTCTGCTCCTACCTGGGTGAGGGGGTGTGTTGTGTGGGGTGGAAGTGTATGATGTTCATAGGTGAGTGATGTGTAAAAAAGTGTGTAGCGGCACAATTGTGTATTGTGATGTCTATAGGAGCGTGTTTTGTGTAGGGGTGTGTTGTGATGTATATATGTATGTGTGTGCGCGTGTGTGTAGGTGTAGTTGTTGAACGCTGTATGTACTGTGGTGCATGTATGTGTGATATGTGTAAGTGATCATGTATATCGTCTAACTCCAGAGAGTGTGGAGTGCACTCCTGCAGCAGTCAGTGCGGTGCAGCGTGCAGTGGTACACAGCAGCGTGCAGTGGTACACAGCAGCGTGCAGTGGTACACAGCAGCGTGCAGTGGTACACAGCAGCAGCGTGCAGTGGTACACAGC
>JACJUY010001429.1:79315-102683 GCA_014220935.1 Platorchestia sp. MABIK | reverse complement strand
GAGTCGCCGCGTTGGCTGGTGAGCCGTGGCCGCATCAGTGAAGCTCAGGCGACGCTCGTGAAGCTGGCTACCCTCAACCGGTCCCTCGGTCGCCTCCCGCCCTCCTGGCAGCTTGTGCCTGACGCTCGCAGGTACTTACTTCCACCTCCTTGTGAGGGATGAGACAAAAGATAAGATAGGACATAGTTCAACTTCTTCTTATTGGAGGCTTAGGGAATAAGGTGAAAGATAAGTTCGGGCAAAATTCAACTCTTTTATTTGATATTGTAGGTAATACAAGTTTATCACTAATACAAAGTAAGAAATTTGCGTTCATATTCGTCAAACGTACATTAATTACTCTCGTGGTATTGTGGATAAGGTTTGTTGCTAATAGCCATTTTACAAAATTATTCTTTATAAACTCTTCAGAAAGTGTTTTGTTCTGGAAATGTTCCTAATTGAAATCGAAATATTACACTATCGTGAAGAGCACGATTGTGGATCAGTTTCTTAGTGTAAAAGTAAACCTTTGTTGCTTATAGCCATTTTACAAATTATTTTTTATAGACTCGGAAGAGTCTTTTTTCTAGAAATGTTCCTAATTGAAATTGAACTATTACACTCTCGTGAAGAGCACAGTTATGGATCAGTTTCATATTGCAAAAATGAGTTAACCTTACTCAACAAGTAATTCACAAGAAGTTTAATAAACAATATTAACGGCCCTCCATCCAGAACTGCAGTGAACGTGGACGACGATGACAAAGAAAGCAACAGCAGCAGCAGCAAATGGCTGGCCCAGAAAAAGAAGCGCAGCAGCCGCAAAGTGAGCAAAGTGATCAGCAAACTCGAGAGGAAAGCTGCCGGACTCCGGGACATGCTGAAGCACAAATACATCGTGTGGATCTTGCTGGTGCAGATATACTCGTGGTTTGTGAACAGCACCGTGTACTACGGCCTCACGCTCGCCGCTAGTGACATCGGCAGCAACGTGTACGTGTCGACTGCTCTCAGCGGCCTGGTGGAGATACCCTCTGTGCTCGTGGCCTTCCCTCTGATAGACAGGTGGGCGTGTGTGTGTTGTGGCCTTCCCTCTGATAGACAGGTGGGCGCGTGTGTGTTGTGGCCTTCCCTCTGATAGACAGGTGGGCGCGTGTGTGTTGTGGCCTTCCCTCTGATAGACAGGTGGGCGTGTGTGTGTGTATGCATTCGTCAGCATTGCTGTTGAATGAAGAAATGAAGTGATGCATGCAGCTGAAGTTTTTACAGTGAGGTGTGATGATGGTCTCACGTATGTTGAACACAACAAAGGATGTTAATCATTCTCATCTTATGATTGCCGTAGTGTGCTTTTTGCGTGGAGTAAAGATTGCACCTCTTGTGGAGGATGTCAGAGAGCTTGAAGCGTGCACCTGAGGGGAAAATGACACTAGGATGTTATTGTGTTGCCTGCATTGACGCATGCATCATTGAGCCTGGTCTTGCTTCTTATGAAGTACGGGTACCTCAGAGCCAGAGTACAGCTATCGAGACTGTACGACATGCTTGCTGAGGTGGGGCAAGTGACTGCGAAATTACAAACATATGAGTGCGGTTCATCTAAATTTAATTATTACACTAGCACAGTAGTCTTATCTGCAGCTTCTCCTTCAAAAAGGATGTAGAGTTGATGAATAGTTCGACTGTATCATATGTGTCTTTAAGCAGTGGCCATTAATTTTCAAGAGTATAATTCATGGTTACTAAGCTATTGAATATCAAATGTTCTCCATTTTTGCTCAAGAGATGAGCGATTGTTTTCCATAATATGATTTTCTCAGAAGTATAGTGTGTATCATTCATTTGGGACCAATGCAACGGTTCTAACACGCCAGAAAATCTCTTTTGATTTCCATATTACTAAAGAGTTAGTGATCGGGGTAAGGTAAGCTATATACAGGGCGTCCACAAAAAATGTATCCACTGACCGATAAATGTATATATGATACTGGCACCACACAACAGTTTAATTCTAACATATGGTTCTTTTAACACATATACATACATTCGTACACCGGTCAGTGGATACATTTTTTGTGGACAACAATTTAATTCTGAGATATGGTTCCGGTATCATATATACATACATTTGTCAGTGGATACATTTTTTGTGGACACCCTGTAACTCTCTCGGCTGTCCTGAGCGCTACAAGCACCTGACCTGAGTTGTGCAGTGAGGCTGAAGGTGTTGGTGTGTGCAGGGTGGGCAGGAGGGCGACCCTGGTGGGCTTCATGGTGTGCGGAGGTGTGGCGTGTCTGCTCATGCTGCTCTGCGCCTCAGGCAGTCCACCCTACACAGCCCTCGCTCTGCTCGGCAAGCTTTGCATCTCAGGCAGCTTCAGCATCGCCTACATTCATAGGTGAGGTACTGTGCTTGTGCATATCAAAATTGCTCATTTGTGTACCAAATTTTTGCTTATTTTGTTTGAACATTGTTGATTCTTTCTCCTCCTTCTGCTGTCTATTCTCCATGAAAGAAAGACCAGAGAAGGTTTTCCAGTTAGCAAACATTCTGCGCAGCTTTGTTTTTAATTAAAATTTCACCAAATCGCCATTTAGCGTCGCGATAACAAATTCATTCTGCGGTGCAGGGGGGAAATGTACCCTACGAGCGTGCGCAACACGGGTGTGGGGATCGTTTCTGTGGTGCGCAGCTTTGTTTTCATTTTAAATTTAACCAAAATTTAACCAAATCGCCATTTAGCGTCCAAATACATATTTATTCCTTTGTCCAGCGGAGAAATCTTCCCTACGAGCGTGCGCAACACGGGTGTGGGGATCGTGTCAGTGGCAGCACGGGTGGGCGGGATCCTGAGCCCCTTCATGCTGATGCTGGGCGACGTGATGCCCAACCTGCACTACATCGTGCTGGGGCTGCTGTCGCTCACGGCCGGCCTGCTCAACTTGCAGCTGCCCGAGACGCTTGGGCGCGCCATGCCAGAGACTGTGCAGGATGTGCTCGATCTCAGGCACCAGAAGGGAGCTATCAAGTCCTCGAGTGTCGTACGGTACTCCAAGCTAGACGAAGACAGCAGTGATGGTGAACCTGAGGAAGAAATTCTAGAGATACATGAAATTGATGCTCAATGATCGCTGATGTTAGGGCAAGTTGTTTCTTGCCCTAAAATTGATGCTCAATGATCGCTGATATGGGGGCAAGTTGTTTCTTGCCCTGAAATTGATGCTTAATGATCGCTGATGTTAGGGCAAGCTGTTTCTTGCCCTGAAATTGATGTCCAATGGTCACTGATGTTTGGGTGAGCTGTATTTCAAATAAATTGCCCCATGATTGCAAAATGTTTTTATCAGGTGTTAATGACTTTTTGGATGTATGCAAAATGATGTGTACCACAAAATTAACTATGACTGCCGAGTTGTTGGGTTTGACTCAAGTGTGCGCTCTGCATCTTTGTTTCACGCGCGATGTTGTGGTATGAGCGTTTTTTATTTTATGAAGTAGTCATAGCGATGTCTTCATTGATCGCTCCATCTTTACAATAACGTTGTGCAAATTTAATTTTAAATTTCTTGACCTAAGGGAAGGAGTGAGTGTACAGGAAGAACTGTTCCTGTAGTCTACAGAGAGCTAGCTCCCTTCTGGTAAAAATGGCGCAGGTGACAGATTGGGATCGAACAAAGGTCTTTTTACCCTAAGTCGAATGCCTAATTCTTTGTGAAAAGCAATCGTACTTTTCTGCGAAACACTTCTATGGACTTTTACCTCTTTCTTGCTTGAGCAAAATCTTCAAGATTATTTTTCGGTTGTTGACTTAAGTCAACAGATTCCGAATTTCAAGTTCTCTCATATAACCGTTATTAATCAAAATATTTTATCGTGTTATTGATATTTTTTTAGATTATGGAAAAACAATAGGTTCATAAGATTTGATGAGTCTAGAATGTAAAACTATCGTATGATAGGATTTTACTGAAGCTTACTGTTGACGTTTTTTAAAATATGTTCGTTGAGTATGGCGAATAATTGAGCCACTAAATATTAGTGTTAAATAAAGAACAACGCTCAAGGAAAACGCAGAATCACTGATGTTAATGTGCAATTCCTTAGTCTTACTAAGTATGCTCAGTCAACGATCAAAATGCAGGGCGAAAATTACCCCAGTAGGCCGAGAAAATTACCCCAGCAGGCCGTGTATGCCGTATTTGCTCAGTCCTGTGCAAGATGTCGCAACTGCAGCTGGCAGTGTGAGCAGCGCTTTTGATATGCAAGCAGCGTGCTATTTTTGGTTGGGTGGTTTTGGTTTGTTGGGTTTTCTTGTTGAGTGTTTCTCTGTCTTAGGCCCATTTCACACCGAGCTAGCTAAGCAGCATCTAGCAAGCTCGCATGAGCTATCTAGCAGATGGTCTGCGAAACTGGTAGGTAGGAATAGCACTATTACGAGCCGTCGCCTTCACACTGAACTCGCACGTTTTATCCAGCATCCAGCATGCGAGGTGACAATGCTATTCCTACCTACCAGTCTCGCAGACCATCTGCTACATAGCGCATGCGAGCTTGCTAGACGCTGCTTTGCTAGCTCGGTGTGAAATGAGCTGGCAGACGTGTCACTCGCGCGCGCGATTTTCGGCACCTGCTTCTTCTGAAATGTTCAGGTCTGCTTGGTCTTCAAATTTCTCTCTATCTTCAATTATGTACCTGCCTACCGTCAATTATGTGTCTGCTACTAATTACGTTAGTGAAACTTTGGTTTTTGGAGTTTATTATTCTTTACTCATTTAATTACGCCTAATCATCGAGTTAGCTATTTTTAAATCATCTCCTCTTAGGGGGATATGTGTCTATGGGAATGAACACTTCCAGGAGTAAGATGTGAGGTCTCATGCTAAAGGGTGAGAGACAAACCTTAATTCATAGATTTCCCGTTTCTTTAATTCCGTACTAAATAGTGCTTCCTTCCTTCCTTCTTCTCTGGAGAAAACCTTCGGTGTGGTTAAAGGAGCTTAAAGAATCTTATGTTCTAATCTTTAATTGTCCAGCCTGTACTAATGTCGAATTTGGGCACATCTTCCGTTACTTTCGAGATTTGAACAATGATACTGTACAGGATATTTCAGAGTTCTTTGAAGAAACATTAACCTAAGATTCCTGCAGGTCAAATAAGCGTAATTTATTCTAAGGGATGTCCAAAAAATGATTAGTTTATTAGATAGTTACTAAGGCTTACAAAAGAGAGGATGTTGCCGAGTAAATAGCTCCTCAGGGGGATACAACTATTGTATCGACGTGAATTAGCGCTCCCAGGGGAAAAATATGCGAGGGCCCGAGCTGAGAGTTAGGTAGGCTTTCTTTTTGTTGACATGAATTTTTTTTGTTATGTCAAGGACCACCTTTTTTCGGTTCGCTGCTGTCCTGTTTTTCAGCACCCACTACTTTCTTCTTCAACTTACATCTTATTTCATAAACTTCTTTCTCAACTTACTGTTTCTATGCCTCTTCTGTATAGATTCCGCGCTCCCTTATCTCTATACTGTAAATGGTGCCTTCCTCTCTGCAAAGTCATCATTGCACAATAACAAAATAACCTTTTGATCGAATTACCAAAGGGACAACTAAGCAGTCTTTGACCGAAGTTGTCTTGAACTGAATATCTTATTATTATTCTCAGTCATAATAAGTGGAATACCGCAGACCTGAAATTCTGTTGCTTCCTTGAAAATATAAGAATTGAACATAGGAAAATCTTTTCAAGTAAATTTCTTTTCGCTACCTCGTCGAGGAAAATGCAATCGATATTATTTCAATGAGCTGTGTTGAACAGCTTTACCAACTGTTAGGTGTTGAAATGGTGTGAGGTTGTTATGTTTAGCTCTGACATTTTATTTTTTGTTGCGCTAGCACTAGTGTTTTCCATGCCGGTTGTGTTTATAGTTTGAACGCTTTTCAATACCTTTTACGCTTGTGAAACACCGACCTGTTCTTCTTCCACTGTAGTCGTACTTCATGTGAGAAATTTTTTGCTCCTGGCGTTACGCTGGCGACCCCGGTAGAAACGTTTCTGTTTCCGTAAAATTACTATTATTATTATTTTTTGCTCCTCACGACCTTTGATCTGAAGAAAAGTGTTTGCCTGCTCACATTTAAGATTTTAGATTTGAAGTGTTGCGTGTGGTATAATTAGGACTTCTAAACTTAAAGTTTACACATTCACTGCCGAAAGGTAACACGGCGTGTTTCGAAAGGTATGGATGTAAGTAGTAAGGTTCAAAAACAGCCTTACTGCTCGAAAAAAATGTATCTTTGCTAAGATCGCATTTGTGGCGGATAGGGAGACCCAAACTTACTAATACTCTAATCTATCTTTCCTATGAATGAAGTGTCAAAATGTAATAGCATGATATTTTACCATGTATACTTAAATCTCTTCTAAAAAAGATATTGAAACAATTGAAATGTTGTTCATTCACACAGATACGTGAAGGAGCAATTTCCCGAGTGGTAAATCTACAGTGAACGTGTTCTAAGAAGAGGGTGGTTTGCTGGTATGGTTGGCCCTCGTCAATGAAGTTTAAGAGATGTGCCGTTTCGTCAAGCGCTCAAGTTTTACCCGAGCCTTTCCGCAACATTTGACTGTGGAGTTTGAGAAAATTTCTGTTTGTTCGTAGGAAAATTTCGTTTTTCTCTTAATGATTGCTTCAATAGAGGCGTAAAAATTTATTACATCAATACAAATCACCTTCGTTCTTAAACTCGTCGTCTCAAGGAAATGATTCACTCATACTAAAAAAGTTATGTTAATGATCAAAAGAAAACCATTCAATCAAACTTTTGTCTTCGTAAGCTCAACTTTGCTTTATTTTGGCGTTTGTTGTCGATAGAATAATTAGATACAGTTGAAGGAATTTGTTGTTGACAGATAATATAAGTTGATCTTTTTCTCTTCTGCTTTGTGTATCGTATTGTGTATGCTACCTACTGCACAAGCTCCTATACAATTATGTAATTCTCTAGAATTTCGTCAACATTCTTGTAATGTCATTTCTCTCATACCCCTGGCAGCGTTTGGTCGATCACCTAGGTAGGTATCCTTTAGGGATGACCTTTTTTTTTTTAGTTGTCATATTCGCCAAAGCGACAGCTAAATAGTCTATGACCGAAGCTGTCGTTAAATGAGATTATTATCATATGAAGTGCCTGTAACTGATATCAAAACGCAGAATCATTTTTCTCGCGAACGTTTGAAGATAGATGTGAGCCACGTAGCTTGTACAACGAGAATTTGAAAAACATCAGCTATCTGCATTTGAATCTTCATTCACAATATATTTTAATTCGAATTTTCAGTATCTCTTCATTGAATATGATGCAAAATTCTTAACCATGTTCCCTCGCATGTAAACTTTTCATAGTTCGAGCAGAAACTCCCCTAATTGTCGGTACACAAACGGTAGGCTGAACCTGTTGCAAAATAGCATTGTGTGTAGCTTATTTATTTGTATGGTATTTAAAATGTTAACTACGATACGATGCATCAGTGGGTTTTGGTAGTCTTCTGTTGCGTAGCGTCCTGCCTATGAGTTACTTAAGGAAAGTGCAATGTATTTTTAAACATTCACACCTGCTCAACATTCTCTCACGATTGTTCAAGGAAAATTGGCTCAACATAGAAACATAGGAGTCGAGGTGGCGAATAACTTGCAATTTTCGCTATCGTAGTTGATTGGTTATAGGTTGTTGAAAATCTCATTTAAATTTGTTGAAGGAATCGAATACCATTCGGTAAAATATTTCCACCTTTGCTACAAGCCGAGAGTAACACCAGCGTTTCCCCCTCAAGGAGAAAAACTATTATATCTATGAGAATTAGCACACAGTAGATCGGGCCCTGACTTTGTGTGAGGGGCCAAACTGAGTCAGGTAGGCCTTCTTTTTGTTGAAATATGGTGTTTTTTGTTATGTTAAGAACCACCTTTTTTCAATTCACTGTCCTGTTTTTCAGCATCTACTACTTTCATCTTCAACTTTTATCTTGTTTCATGAACTTCTTTCTCAACTTACTGTTTCTGTGCCCCTTCTGCATAGATTCCGCGTTTCCTTATCTCCATCCTAAATAGTCTCTTCGTCTCTTCGGAACACATTTTTTTTAACGGTTAGAGAGGCGTAAACTAACATCTAATCTAATCTCATCTCTCCCTGCGTGTCCGTACTGTTGCTCTCGAGGCCGGTTACCTTCTGTTGGCTGTTTCGAGCTCAGGTTGAAGGTGAGGTTCACCTTTGTTTGTGTGTTGTCTACTCTCATCAGGTTATTATTTTTCTGCGATCGTTGCTAGATTTCAACGAATTGTAGTAATAGTAGTAATTACGAAAGTAATGGAACTTGAGATTTATTTCCACTTTGTGCTTATATTGATATTATTGTTATGTTTATTATTTCGAGTTGTACCACCGAAAACTGACCCGTCAAAGGCGTTTTGAGTGCATTTCAATATGAGACATATCGCGTGTATGGGTTTACTTGACACTTTGACCGCAATTGGTAAAACTGAAGTTCAATGTTCAACTCAAATTTAAAGTCAATGGTAATAAGAAATTTTGAAAATAGCAATCATAAACTGGATCATGCCCTCGTTTAGCTTTAATTGAATATTTATGAAAATTGAGTTTGTGGTTACTGGTCGGTCAGCAGCATTATGAAAATCCGCTCTGTGGCCACCGGTGACGCACGTTGTGGTCAAAGTGTTAACACGACAGCGGGCGTCTTCTTGTCTTCAACGGAACTAGTTGACCGGCCGGCTGTTACGTGCTGTAGTTACTGGTGTTCTATGACTATGTCTTGTTTGTATGTGCCCTGACGCCAGGCGGGAGCAGCGCTCTCCAGTAGCAACCTTCTGCCATTGAAGAGTCGGTGCAACTAAATGCAAGAGGCTGTACAGGTCACTTGTGCAGGTATTTGCAGTTAAACGAGTTTGTCATTTGTTAGGCTTCCCTATTTTTTTAGGAGAAACGGCAATTCTCGATCATTCATCTACCTAGTTATTTTCATGTTTTCTTATCAAATATCACATCACTCGCTTATTCAAGCAGTGCCTTAACCCTATCTAGAATAATTATGGTTTGATCGAGAATACTTAAAATGAATGTGGTGCTTACCCAAGTCATTATCAGAGATGTCGAAGGAAAATAGGATTAGTAAATTTATTACATCAATACAAATCACCTTCGTTCTTAAACTCGTCGTCTCAAGGAAATGATTCACTCATACTAAAACTTACACATCAACTGTGGGAAAGTTTTTCACATTTGCATTGAGTCTCAACTTGGACATGTCCGAGTATTTCATCAATTTAGAATTCTTCTTAGGGGGACTCTTTTACTAACAATTGCATGTAGAAATTTTCGCTCTCAGGAGGGAGATTCAAGGTCCTGATCATAGGTTAGGTGAGCTATTTGCTGTAATGGAATAGGTTTTTGGTTGTGTTGTAGACCTTTTGGTTCACTGATGTCCTTTTCCGGCACGTGTTACTTTCTTCTTGGTCTTTGACCGAAGTTGTCATTAACAGAGTTTACTATTACTACTATTATTATATTATTCAACTTTAATTTTTCTTAAACTTCAATTTTGTCGTTTCTATGCACAGGGTGAGAGCACGCAACTTGTGCTTGAATGCTCCATTCCCTTAATTCCATCCTAAATAGTGCCTTCTTCTCTCAGAAGACCCTTCGTGGTAGTTAGGGAGACGTACACTTAAGACGACAAATTGGCGTCGTAATAATTGGGGAAATTAGTGGTCCCGAGCTGAAGTGCAGGTAGAGGTAGGCCTTCTTTTTATTGAAGTGGAACAGGTTTTTTGTTAAGGTACGCACCATTTTTTCATTACACCGCTGTCCTGTTTTTCAGCATTTACTTTTTCCACTTATCTTGTTTCATAAACTTTTTTTTCATAATTTACTGTTTCGATATCCAGGGGATCTTGTGTGGTAAAACACCTTGTGCGCAGATTCCCAGTTCTCTGAACACCCTATTTTATGGTGCTGTCATCTTTCCTCTTTGGAACAGCTTTGCTGTGATTAAAGTGACGGACATACTACACGTCTAATTTCATACGGTCAATGATTTTTATAATAGAATTTCATTTGAAATAAAACTGAATTTGAGAATTTCACCGGGAAAACAAGCTAATTTGATGACCCTGCGTAACTATCTAGTGCTGCAAGTGCCCCGGTCTTTCTGCCTATTTGGAGACTCGAACTGCCTCCTAATGGTTTAGGTGTGTTCGCAGAATGCTGTGAACATCTTGGATATGTTCACATTTAGTTAGGAATATAAGTTCCTACTAGCTCGTACTTCCTGCTCGCTCTTTAAGATGTTTATATTTTGTGATCTAGTTAAATGCAAATTGTGCGCATTCCATTTATGATTCTATACTAGTAACATATGAAGTCTTCCGTCTAGTCACGCGATAGCTGTAAGTTTTTGTGTCAAACTTGTTGGTTACCGAAATCTATTGCGAGCTGCTTGGGCTAATCAAATTTTACTTTTTAAGCTTCGTCTGACATTTGCTCCGAATAGAATGATGTTCCCGTATTGATCAAATGAACATCAAAATGAGTATCTCGCAAGCCACCTCGTGGACTGTGAACAATTGCATGCATGCGAGGAGTGCTGTTCGAAGTGATAACTCCTCGCTTATCCGGTCAGGGCCTTCCTACAGGCTTGCTTCCTTTTGCGTACAATCTTCAAGTTTTAATATAATCGTGTGTAACTCATCTTTTATATAACTTAGCAGCGCTTATTTTTGTAGGTTTGTATGTCTTTAAACTGTAATCTAGCGCGTGTGTCAAGATATAAATCAAATAGTCGGTAATCAAATCAATGTGTTACGAAAAATCAAAATTATAATGATGGCGCAGATTATTAAACGCATACACCGCGGAGCAGTAATAATGTACTAATAAAGCTTCACATTTATTGTCGATTTCTTCTCTTTATTGACTTTTTTCTGACTGGTAAAGCTAAGCTAGGTTATCCTTACTTTTGAGACAAATAATCGGTGGCAGAAAAGGCGTAGCGGCGTTTGCCTCACATTGTAGGTACTGAACTAAAGCACGCATAGCCCCAGGAACAGTTCCCGCTTTTTTTCTAGGTCCCCAAATTGACTACACAGTTCAGAAGCAAGAACTACGTGAAAGATAAGAATAGTCTGACAAAAAAAAAGAATTACAGTAGCCGGAGATGAATCGAGTTGATACCTGTGATAAATACACCACGAACGTGGGCATTTCTGAAGGTAGCACTAAGAAAAACAACTTTTATATCGTTTATAGTTGATTGTAATGAAGTTTATTTAAATAAAGGATAAAGGCGTTAGAGAAGTGCTTAACGTGATATTCTAGCCACGAACGCAACAGGAGCTCGCGTAGAATGCACCCAGTAGAGTACCATAGAAAATTTACACCTGTTAACAGCTTTCAAATGCAGGAACTCTTAGCCCGGCATGTCGAAGTCCGAAGTAAAATTTCAAGGACATCATTCACACACGGACACAATCTTAAAGCTCCTTTTCTGACATGACACAAAATTTTGCCTCCCTTCTCCCGAAAAATTATGGTCACTAATTTTTTCGTAAACTTAGGCTGTTTAAACAGAATATTATAGAGCAGTATTTAACTACGTTAATTACAAATTAGCAATCATTACAAATCAAACTTACGCATTATTGTTGTACCCAACAATATGTTGGGTACAACAAAGTGTACCCAACAATAACACGCGCCCCACAATTGCCAAACGGGGACAAAAAATTACTTCACAAGCTCAATTGCTCAAGAGCAGCCAGAAACAAATAATGATAAATTCAGTTAAGGACAACTTAGGTCAGAGACTTTAGTTGTCGCTTTGGGCCAAAAACAAAGCTGATAGAGAAACTGAAGTCGACGTCGAAATCCCTCTTGGTAGATACCCCATCCAACGCAGCTTCCACACCGCCGCACTTACTTGGCTCGAAGTGTGGACGCTCGCCAAGAAGGTTGAAAAATCCAACTTCCTTGACACTTGCAGAGACTATTACCAGATGCGCTCATTCATTGAGAATAAGGTGATGCATGAGAGCACTAGACTTATGACAATTGACATATCGTATCCCTGAAGCGTTTAAACTGAACTTTAATGCAAGACACTATACCAAGATCCTAAAGCGGAAAGCGCTTGCGCAGTTCACTTTCAATAAAACTAAAGGGAATTTTAGTTGTGCCCAGAGTGTTTTATAAAGTTTTCAAACTCAAGAGTTAATAGGCCACAGCCAATATATATTTCATTAAGGAACAGATTTTCATGGGGAAACTATGTAACACACAAAAAATGAAGAGAACTGCCAAAAAGCTCAAGGTAATGTTTCAGAAAATCGTTGTAGCACAGACGTGTACGGACGAGCACGCTTGAGGAGAGTTCAACGCTGTGGCAAGCAAGCATTTGCTGCAGTGGACGCTGCACCACAGGACTAGGGAACTGAGAGCACTCAATGACAGCCACAACACTCAACGCTAAGTCGCTCATCGTAATCGCACACAATCAAAATTAAAAAGAGAAGCCTCTCTCACGAGACAAAACGAGTTTTCACTGTACACATCACAGTCACGTCTTTCTAGAGAACTTTGAGATTTACTACCAATGTTTCGTTATTACCTCGATCTTTTCTCACACATGGGTATTACGAAACTCATGTGCGTGTGTATCAACTAAGGATCCTTACTTTAAGATATCTTAAAAACCAATGACGTACTTTTTGTATCATCTTTATTGGAAATAAACCGTTTTTCTTTCTTTCTAAATTAGTAATAGAGGGCTTGCCAGCGCTTCAGATGGAGTTTTTATGGAGTCTGTAAGTCTTTCATATTGTACAAACACGAATTACAAAAGACCGACACTGAACCAGCCTCACACACACGAGGGCTGGGAAAGATGAGAATAACAAAGCAGCAACAAAGACACGCGCATTCAGACCGGCTTTACATTGAACGTAAAAGCATGAATCTGATCACAGGAATGAGAAGCTAATGTATGAGAACAGTAAACAGTGCGATACAAAGAACAGTTCCTGCGAGTCTCTCACTATTATATAAGATCAACAGAAATGTGGAATATACAGGGTGTGTTAAAAAAAATGCTCACACTCTTTGACCTCTTAGTACTCGTGTATTTTGTATGTTGACATAGATGCTTGTTTCACGAGTTAACCCAGAAAAACATTAAATTTGAGAAAAATGTCATAAAAAACTGAGTTCACCTGGAACAAAAAAAAATACAGGAGCAACCGTCAGTAATTTTTTTTGAACCACCCTGTAGTCACACCTTCCATTTAGACGAAGCAAAGAAGTGATGATAAAAGTAGACGTCCCGGTAGAACAAGCTCTAAAAACTAAATAGATCTGCTAAGAGAGGTCAAGTCTGTACTAGAAACCGAATTGAATGACAAATCTGAGCGTGATCTAGTGAAAATGAGAAGAGTCGATGCATTAAAAATACATAAAACATGTATAATGAAAAATGATCATCTATATGAAGAATTACTTTCCTCTCTACATATACTTTTCCTTAAAAATCTCACAACTTCACATGCAGAGATTGAAGGAGAGTACACCCGCCAGCAAAACCTTGCTGCATTCTCAGTTGCCACCAACCAACCTACTGCAAATTCAAATGCACATTGATACAATCGGTCTCGAGTGTAGGTCTTTGTTTCTTTAGCTTCACCAATGCCAGAGTGCAGAGCAAGTAACCTCCAGCATGACTTCACTATTGAGAGCAACAGTTACTACCTTCCAAAAGTCTATTATTTCTAATTCCGTGTACGTTGGTCATCTATTCCAACCACTGAAATCTCCCACATAAGTCGTCTAGAAAATGATACATCGCAAACTTCCGAGTCCTCCCATGAAACCTGAGGGGAAATTCGAATTAATAACCAGACGTTCTATGGGTGTGACAACGTCACCACACTGAAGTAGACGCGGCGAAATCAGCTGAGCAGGACTCAATTTGAAGGTGTGTGCAATAATGCATTTCACTGAATTGAATAACGTAAACCCGTTTAACAAGTGAGAACGGGTTACGCCAAAGTACGTGTCGAGACTCGCTGCCCACAACAGGCCAATAATTTAGGTTAACAAGCTCCCTCTGACACGCATATCCAGGCTAATTGTCAGGTTTCTCGACCCAAGAAGCATTTCCAAAAGAAAATAAGAGAAGCAGCTTAATGCATTTTTCTTGAAGTGATTTTCACAACTGAAAACGAAATCTACTTAATTTCGCAAGAATACACAGTTGTACAAGAAAACACAGAATTTAGAACAAAAAACGCAATAGAAGGTTTGCACTTTGTGTTTCTCTATTATCGTTAGCCATTTTAGCCATATTGTGAACGTCAAAAAAACAAACGTCACAAGAAATTTTACAACAAACACATTGCATGGCATTAAAAAAAATTAGAACTATGCAAACAGCCATTTGACTAAGCCTTGTTTGGACAGATTCATCCCACTTTAAATATTTAGTAACAAAAGAAGGTAGAAAGAATTAGAAAGCACGTGCTTGGCCAGGCATCAAAGGACTATGTATTGCAGCAAGAAGGTAGGAGTTAAGTTCAGTGGGAGTTAGCAAACCAAGAAGTTCTAGAAAGTAAATGCTCACATGAGCGTACACCAGCGAAAGGCCAGAAACAGAAAGTGCCATCCCTGCTTGGGCTCGACATAACATTGTGTTCAACACGCTTAGGCTGCTGAACTTACGCGCAATTTGTACAGGGGCTTAGCAATCAAGCAGGACTCGCAGAGCCTAAGAAAATATTTGCTCGACAGCGCGCTCGAAATCCCAGTGGCAGGCAGAGAGGGCAACCAGGGCTTGGTGCTCCTCGACTCCCAGGTTCAGCAGCATGCAGATCTTCTTCTCAAACTCAGGGTTCGGGTGTTTGCCTGCACATGGACCCTAGAGTGCATAAACTTTCTGTATCGGACGGTGTATTCATCGCAAGTTCAGTAAAACAGAGTACATGTACGCCTAGAACAGCAGTTCTTAACCTGGGTTCGGCATGATACAGTTTGTGCACTAAAGCAGTATAAAGTTACACATGTTTCAAATTTGAGAAAAAAAGTGCACTTCATTTTTCCAACTATGAATAGTACGATAAATGCATGTATGGAACTTGTGGGGTCCAGTGCTTCCAACAACGTTAAGAACCACTGGTCTAGAACCTAGTTATTTAGGCCCGTACGTGAATAATTCAGTATAAACAAGAACTTCAGAAGATTAAATTATAAGTTAGTTTTAGTCTCCCTAACCACAACAAAGGTTTTCTCGAGAGGTATCATTCATGTATCATAGGAATACGGACTCTACACTCGAGGTCTCCAATACCCAGTGCACAGAGTGAACAGCAAAATTGAAAAAAATTTATGAAACAAGATAAAAATTGAACAAAAATGAACAGTAATGAATCAAAAAATTTATGAAACAAGATAAAAATTGAACAAAAATTAACAGTAATGAATCAAAAAATTATGTTTCTTAATCAGCCAAAAAAAAAATGTCTTTTCAACATAAGTAAGGGCTTCAGTTCGGGATCTCACACAGTAAAGATAAATGAAGAATAGATAATAATGAATGATGTCTAATGCTTGCTACACTGACATGGCAACAATGAGCTACACCAAAAGCAACAATTGCTGGAAACAATTACTGATAGCCATTGAATGAGTATTAAGATTCTTTATGAACTCGTATACCAAAGTTCTTTGCCTCATCCTATGTTAGACACATTTAGCTCTACTTTCAAAGATAAGAAAGAAGCATCTCTCAAAAAGCAAGAAAAAACAAAAAATGCAAAGTCATAAAATAAGACAGACCTCCAGCATGTACCAAAGTTGTTCGTCTCATCCTATATCAGACACATTTAGCTTTACTTTCAAAGGTAAGAAGGAAGTAACTCTCAAAATGCAAGAAAAAAATGCAATAAGTGATAAAATTTGACTGACCTCCAGCATGTACTTTAGTCCAGTAGCGTGCAGTGCTGGTGAAGAGATCTCTGTTCTCCTTGTATTGGTTGGCCACGACAGCGTCCTGAGGGTCATCGGGTTCTGCCGCAGCAAGCAGCGCTTGCAGGGACAGCAACACCACGCGCAGTGTCATCGCTGCCGCCCTGACATAAAGGATTCTTTATTCTATTTGATCAAGCTTGATTCATATCATCTTGTGTATTGGTTTTTCAAATGCCTTATAACTAACATCAGGAAGCAATGATGGCTTTCCGATACCTGGGTAGAGTGGGGAATTGCTCTTGAGTTCTCCGCTTTCCCAACAGGGAGAAATTAATGGGCGCCTGGATTCAAACTGCCCACACCTTCCCACTCGGCCACGGAAACCACGAAGACAATCAAATGCAATACAGCTGACATCTAAATGAATTCATGTACAAACATGAATTGAATTAATTACATCTTCCCAGCAGGATCTGTAGATTTCCATGATCAACAACTTGCGTCAAAATTCTCAACTTCAAGCTTTTCACATGATGAAATTCCAAACAATTACTACTTTCCATATTACAATTCACCATATTTACTTAATGACTGAATGATTCATTATTTTCTTAAATTTAATGAAGAAAACAATTAGAACCAATAAAACTATTATAAAGCAGGATAGACCCACGGAAAAATTTTGTTATTTTTCAACTCAAAACATGCAAATCCATCTATCAAAACACTGAATCAAGAACTCAAGATTCAAAGTAAAATGTAGACACACAACAGTGCTCACCATTTTGAAAAAAATAACATTGCAAATGAATAAAGACAAAGAATAAGAAATGAAGATACTTGTGCAAGAGATCAGTTGCACGGAATGCCAGCTTCCATCACAAGAGAGATAAGGAAGAACAGAACAAAAAACAGAATTTTCCATATTACAAATCTAAACCCACAACAGACTCCTGCAACAACTGTTGCTGATTCTGTTGTGGGTAAATGCAGTTCCCCTTAAGAAACATTAGTTCAAGATACACTGCTAAACACAGACACTATCATTATCTCTCTCTGAGAGAAGTTCAGGTGGTTACCCATCCTAAATATGCACTAAAGAGCAATTTCCATCAATGCAACTGCTTGGAGAATAAGATCTAAAACAGTTAGGAATGATTGAAAAAATCCACTATTTTTCTCTATCATATCATATTAAAGAGGCCTTAACATATTTACAGTGGCAGGTGAAACTGATGTTCAATATTCAACTCAAATTATTGTTAATTTGAGAGATTAATTATGAAAATAACAAACATTAAAACACATCATGGCTTCATTTAGTTTTCATGAGGTATTTATGAAAATTGAGTTTGTGACAGCTTGTCAGTCAACAGCATTATGAAAATCCCCTCAGTGATGGGTCAAATCGTAGTCATAACGTCAAGATAGAATGATAAGGTTAAAACAGGTTAGAGTAAGAACATGATAGATTAGATTACATTGCTCAAGTTGAAGAAACAATTTTTTTAGTGGGTTCAGCAAGTCATGATTAATGCTACAGAAGATGAAGACACAGCTAAAACTTGTACTCTAAAATAAAATTCATAGAAGCAAAGCAGAGCTACAAAAAATGGTGCAGTTTTTCAATGGAAACATAAAATTAGACCAAAACACTGGCACACAACCCATCTACCAGCAAAAGACAAATAAATTTGCATTAACTTCAAAAATTTGTCCCTCAATATAAGCCAAACTCACCACTGGTCCTTTAAGATGTCTAGGCAAATGGCACCCGTTACAGATGATATGTTTGGATGCCAAATTTTTGTGATGAATTTTACCTGAAAAATTTTATTAATAGAAACATCTTAGACACAGAATAGTTCATATTGGGTAATTCCTACAAAGTCTCCTTCTCAAAATAAAAAGAACCAATATAATGAAAAAGATTAAAATATACATAGAATAATGCAAATACATAAAACAAATACATAGAATAATGCACAAGATATTGAAGCCAGAAATAGAAATGTAAGGCCATCATTTCTGGAACAAAATAAATTTACTTGTAAAAAAACACAAATGCAAAAAATGTAAGTTTGCAAGGAAGAAAATATTTTCTTCAGCAGATGTGAATACTGAACTTTAGGTTCAATTAATTTAATAAATCTTTGGCACTGAATGATTTTTAGTAAAGGCTAAATATGCAAGCAATTTGCAATGTGGGATTGGTTTCCTAAGTTTGATGGAGAGTTGGTGAGTTTAATTTAAAATTCATACATAACAATATCTTGCATAAGATGCTGCAAATGAGCAAATGATCATCGTTTAGGCCAAGTGGTTTGAGCCTCCCTAACCAAAACAAAGGTACTCCAAAGAGCAAAAGGAAAATAGCACCATTCAGTAAGGAGATATGGGAACAAGAAATCTATTTACAAGTGTTTTGCCATGCAAGATCCCTTGCAAATAGAGTGTCTATAGATTCATTCAATTCACCTTGAGACTTGGATAGAAATGAAGATCAATTAGCCACAACCAATGTATAAGATTGCTAGCAATTGAGGTTACATGCGTTGATAGGAGAACCTACTTATCCCCAACAACATCAAATTAGAACGCAAGTTTATGAAACAAGAAAAAAGTTCTAAGGAGAGTAGTAGTAGGTGCTGAAAAACAGAACAGTTACAAACCAACAACAAAAATTTTTAGCAACAAAATAAAAAATCTTTTTCATTTTACCATACGTAAAATCTACCTACATACAGCTCAGGACATCACATCTTCCGTTCTGGAAGTGCTAACTCCCGTAGATTTGACAGGCATCTCCTCCAGAAAGGTAGATGATCCCATTTCCCAATGAGCTGCCATTGTAGACAATGTAAGAGGGCAGAGTATGAATGATCACTATCTAGGCATGTTCTCTATTCACATATCTATTGCATCAACATAGAAAATAATTCCATGAAATGACAATATTCATTAATCTATTTGAAAGGACTTCTGTGTCCTAACTCCTGACTTGTCACTGCAGGTAGTATAACTTGCTGAACAGACTTTTAGCTGCCAAGATTAGATTAGTCAAGTAAGTTTCATGGCACCGCACATCTTTTTTTGGCCAAATGTTTAAAAAAAATTCCATTTGCTTCAAATTGAAGCTATACATATCCTGAACATCCGCAATACATTTTATAGGCATGCACGCAATAGAATGCTTACTATGGGGTGTAGACTGGTGGTGAGGGGGAGCTGTTTTTGTTTTTTTGTTGAAGTTTTGTTGAGAACTTTTTTTACTTGTTGAATAACAAATCATTTAAAACGTTTTCAATCTTAAACACGAAACAACAAGAAAATTTTTTTTAGATTTTTTAAAACAGTATTTTATTGTGAAAATGTCATTTTGTTTTTTCACTTTTGTGGAAACTTCTAACTTTTCTCATGCAAAAAGCTACTCTTACAATTTTTGGTGTAGAGTCGAGATGTTTTTTTAAAAGAAGAAGAATAATAGGGCCACGGTCCCAAGGTAGCAATGTGAGATTTTTTAATTAGATAAAAAATGGCAGGGGGTCAAAGTGAAAAACAGATTTTTGACAATTTTTCAAAATTGTTTATTCATTCAAAATATCTTTGAAATCAACTGAGTTTCAAATATTCCCATGTTGGGGGTGTGGCCCAAGTGTTTGTCTTTCAAATGACACTTGTTTTGCATCCATAGGTTGAAATTTGAAGAAGGAGTAGGGTTTGCCGTACCCCCCTATATACCGTTTTCTTTGCCGTAACTAATATTCTATGAAGCAAATCAAAAATTTTCCACAGAGTGACCCCTATTACTTTCACATGTTTCATCATCAGTCTGTCGAAGTTGATAAGCATTGGTTTACAAATAAAGGAAAAAATGCAAAAGGTCTATGGTCCCCTTTAAGCCTCTCTAACCCCGACAATGGTGTTTCATTAAGAGGAAAAAGGAAGGTGCACTATAATGGAAA
The DNA here is from genome assembly GCA_014220935.1 of Platorchestia sp. MABIK. NCBI lineage: Eukaryota > Metazoa > Arthropoda > Malacostraca > Amphipoda > Talitridae > Platorchestia > Platorchestia sp. MABIK. The sequence continues at coordinate 82,712 of JACJUY010001429.1, read as the reverse complement.
TGCTAAATCTAAGCACAAGGTGTGTAGAAACAGTTAGTTAAAAAACAAGTTTATAAAATAAATAACATTGAAAAAGAAATGAAATAGTTTAAGTCGCCACTGCAAAACAAGATAGCAGTGTCAGCATCAAGAACTAACAGTATAAAACTCAAGAAGTCATCAATAAACAACAGCAAAAATGGTTTGAGCACATAATTTATACCTTTGGAGGATTAAATGGATAGGTATCTGGTATTTTGATTTCCAGCTTGAAAATACCGCCTTCATACGGTGTGTCGGGAGGTCCAGCAATTTCACCATTGATATGCCTGAAGTCACTGCCATCCATTTCTAATTTAATAGAAAATTTCTGGGCCTGGGAAAGTAAGCAAAAATGAATGAGACATATAGAAAATTCTAAAATCTATCTGTTAGGCATCTAGAAGGTGTATGAAATATAATTCATGTTAACTTTGAATAATTACAAACTCTGAAATAATACTTGTCACACAAGCTTAATTGCTAATTCTTAAACAAATATTGTCCTATAAACTCTGGTAAATTTAGTTCTTGCCAGACACATGTTAAGTTTTCAAACACAACAAATATTCCACAGATGCATAAGAACACTGATTTTCAACTTACCTCATCAGATTTGACAACCTCATTAAACTCCCTTTGAATACGTTGAGCAGCTATGTTGGACATGATTATTGCATGTAAAAAGCTCTAAAGTTGAACAAATCAAAATTAAGTAATGTCTAGAAGAAGACAACTGAAAATAAAACACAAAGTAAGTTACATTCTGATCAAAAATGGAATTTGAAAAATTCAGAACAGCCTCATTCAAGAAAATTTATTCCAATACTCAATAACTACACAAGTAAGCAAGATAAACATGACATTCACTACAAACAACTTTGATTTTTACATGAAATTTTGTTGCGAAATAAATATACAGATCAATTCCAACAAAGTTTAACCAAATGCATAGCAAATTAAATTTCAGATATAATTTTAAAATTATGACTGCTTTTTTAAACATTTTTGCCTAGCAAGTTTTTAATTTGTATAGTATTTTATCAATTGCATTAATTCATATTAACTGGCTTGAAACAAAACATCATTTTCTATGGTAACTGTACAATGAGAATTGTAAGCTGCTAATATAAATGTATATATTTAATACATATTATCTGTACAGACTACACATGCTAGAGTTCTAATGAATAAACCAATTTCTGGCTTGACTAATACAAAGAACTTTAACTTAAAAATTAAGAACGGCTTTCAATTTTTCTGTCACACTTGTATCACTTTCAAACTTAGCATCTGTGAAAAAAATTTTATTAAAGAGTTCTTAAAGAAAGTGAAAAAACTAGTTGTTATGTAATATGTTTCTTCTTTAAAAATTGATACATTAATAATGAAATAGAATTTTAACATGATTTAATACTTCTAAATACCCATTTAAAATTTTGATAGCCATAAAGGTTTGTAAAAAAAAATGGCCATAGGAAGTTAATCAATGTGTCATGATTTTCTCTGATGGCCATTAACCTTTTTCAGAAATTTAATTACCAGCCTTGCACTCATGGGGTAGCATAAAGCTAGTAATGAATGTGAATTTATACATATTGTTGTGTTGTACAATGTAGGGCTTTAATTAGGTTAAGTTGAAGGTACACATCTTTGTTCTTGAAGTGAAACAAAGTTTTCTATATAGTTCATAATTTTATCCATAACACACTACTGACAGCAATAAAGCTGCAGCAAATTAGAACAGACAAGTTTAACGTGCGTGAACCATTAAATTTTACGCAACAATTACGTTCAGAAGCCATACAAAGTCAGAAATATCAGTTTACCGATTGCACTATTTCTAACTAGAAAATATCAGAATTAGACTCGGTGCCTTTCGCTTTACATGATTTCATATTCTTTCGAATTTACTGCAACCACTTTACAATGTATGAAGGTTTCTACTGCTTTTTCTAATTTACCCCAAATGTGATATTTAATTACCCCACTTTCATCTGACTGAATATTTTTTCAAAACAATCAGCACTAACGAAATTTTTTGTCTTGTAATGTAAATAATCTTTGCCAATGTACATTTTTGGAGATTCTATAACTCCTAGAAAAAGTTTTTGCTTCAATCTTTATACATAGAAAAAAATCCTAGGTGAACTTAGGAAGCACATGCGAGAAAAAGCCAAATTTAATCATGAATAGCTTTTACTAAAATAACAGTGTAAGACAGCGTGAAACCTCAAAGCATTAATTTATGTGGGCAAATCTAATTCCTTAAACAAATCATTAACAAACATGAGACAAACTATGACTCGGAGGCACTACAGTTCAATCATCCTTCGACTTCAAATACCTTACTGTGCCCAGAAATAAAGCTTGGTTTTTTTAAACAAATAGTTACCATCAAAACACTAAATTTTTCTCACCCATCTGGCAACATTTCCCTCCTACATCCGGAAACACCTCACATCCAGTCCTGCATCTCTGTTCGAGTATAAGGCGTGCTGGACCGGCTAGCTATTTTTAAGCACCTAACTGGGAACCTTCAAAGAAACCTCTGAATTGCCCGCATAAGTGAAGTAATTTCTAAATTATAAAACGTACAATCATAAAATAATACAAGTTAAAGCAATTGTGACGAGTACAAAATTTTGATGTGTGTTAAAAAATTTTTACGTCCACATGGGGGGCAGGGAGCGAGGTTCTCGTGGCCCCTCAATAGAGAATGAATTGATGTCAATACTGAAACCAATTTGAAGTTTTTAGGTGCAAAATTTCAGAAATTAGAATCTGTCTAAATGAGCTTTATCGAAAAAATCGGCCGACCATTGAGAGGGTAGGGGAACCTCTATCACTAATCTTGTGCACTAGTGACACTCCCATCAAAAATAGTCATTAATCTTCCCTGACAGCGTGATAAAGTGACAGACCAACTGAGCTTTAACATGACTTTCCCACGATTTTCTATGCTATCTTATTCCTTTCCTACGCTCTCATCAGTCTCAACTGCTGATATTCTATACAACCTAATCTAACCTACCAATACACGTGATGTTCATTCCGACTCTGAATCTGCTGGGTTAATGTACCGAGAATATTGTGGAGTTGATGAAGCTTGTGTCACAGATACGCTCATCACGCACTTTCAGCTGGTGGATGTGACGTACAGACGGACGGACGCGGTTCCTTTTATAAATAAGATTAATTAATTTATAATTTATACTATAATTAGAGCCGCGTCCGTCTGTCCGAAATCAGCCGAAAGCGTGTGATGAGCGTATCTGTGAAGTTTGGTGTTTGTCGGCCTTGACAGGCTCTAGTTTTATCTGAGGTATTCGAAATAGCTGCAGGGTCACCAGGCGCGGGGAAGCGCCAATTATAAACT
>JACJUY010001429.1:61317-74278 GCA_014220935.1 Platorchestia sp. MABIK | reverse complement strand
ACATGAAATTTAAATGTGAAATTATAATTTCGTCAGGCATGGCTACGTGTACTGATGGTACACTACATATCTGTGATACGGGCCGTTTACACTCGGCCTCATTAACTCTCGAGAGATTGAATTTTTTATTTTACGGTCTTTCTTTCATTTTAAATTTTTTCTCATTTCAAATAATGGGGGGTAGACTAGTTTATATAATATTCGCTAACTAGCAGGAGCTGCGGCTCTCTCAATCAATGCGTTTAACCGAAGTGTCTCTCTAGCAAAATTAGTGAATAACACTGAACTAGACTCTTGGTTTCGGTAACTAATTTCGAAATCTCTCTTTCTCATCACTATGAAAATTTCAAGTGTGAATTTACACATTTTCGAGAACTCAATAAAATACTCATGCACATTCATTTTTTTACATCTTAAATTACTATTTGTTTTAGTATTCCATTGAAAAATTATTTTCTTTAGCACGAGCTGCGGGAGATTGTTGTCAGAATAGCTCAGAAAAAAGTGTTATTTTAGAAATGTTTTTTTAAAAACGAGTTCTACGAATATAAAAATATTTTTACATCAAAATTAATAACTTTTGAAAAATATGTCTACTTCAATTATACATCAACTCTATCGAACATCATCAAATAATCTGTCTGAATTGTACAATTGATAAGTTTGTATTGATGTTATCTCACAACGACAGTGGCTTACTTACTCTACCAGACGTTTATTGCGCTCGTAAAATGTGGAGCGATAACTAAATTCTAAAAAGCGAGTAAAAATCATCTCGCCGAATCCCTGCGCATTAAGCTCATGCATTTCGCAACAGTCTGGGATGAACATTACCAAGAGATGAAGTCACTACGCTCCTTTGATTAGTAATTGCTGTTTAAATTCTGTCTTACCTAATTTTAGACCGCCAACGAAGCCGTGCTCAAGTTCTTTGTTGATATTTTCGAAGAGATTTGTTGATAATTTCAAGATTTTTATTAATATTTTTGACATTTTAGTCAAAAAAGTCTACTAGTATTATTTAATCAACTCATACGCGGGGATCTGAATAACCTCACAGCTAAATTCTGAAGCATTACTTATACGTCGAGTAATACCCCATGATCACTTCACCCCATTGACCCTATTTCTCAATACGCACACCGAAATATCATTTAGGTAACCTTCAATCATTCAGAACGACTACAACCTGCAGAAAAGTAGAGTCTGTTCAATACGCATGGTTGTTGTATTATTATTTAAACTAGGGATCTTTATGTTAATACATTTTAAAAATCAATGATGATTTTTTGTATCATCTTTATTGTTCATAAACTGTTTTTTTTTATTTTCAAATGAAACTCGGAAACCCATTTGACGTGTTCGACAGCACTCAGCGTGATTTTAGTAAAAAAAAATTCAACTCGGATTTCATGGAAAGGATTCTTTTAGGAACATTTGAAGTTCGTCATTCACATTGTCGCAGATTTCTCAGATTAGCTATAAATTATTCAAGCTGAGTGTCATATCCTTGATACGCAAAACGAGAAAGAAAATAATGGGCGAACTATTTTTTATTGTAGTCCCTCGGTTTGATGGCAATGAGCGTGACCCATTTTCGCGAAATTATCTATAAAGACTTGTCGAAAATTAATTTCTGAGGCGCATGTCCCGCTTAATCATTATACAGGCGACCTCTGCCTTCATTTGAAAGATAACTTCGTCTTCTGATGAAAATAACTGTCTATTAGTCATACATATCACCTACGGATAGTTAACGCGAAATTCACAGTAAAAACCGAGATGCTCGGTACTTCACACAACAGAATATTCAAAACACCACGCACTTTTTAACTTTTTTGCTTGTAATGCAGCCTTCGCATTATTTCCTGACACACTAATCATTGTCTTTCTTCTGCAAACAACGCGTGTAAAATCCAGCGCACGAATGCACATCTCGAGGGTTGAGTGGGTGGCAGAAGAAAGCGCCTCAAGAATGTGCAAATAAAACGCGAAAAGTGGATGTCCTTACGAAGAACCGTCAGTAGTTGCCAAATTTAATGGACGAAAAGACTAAAGCGGACTATTTTGCCCACTAAATGATAACTGCTTGATAATGTCTGACCAAAATAATCGGTCAGACATTTGCCTGTCAGTTAACTCTTTTATGCAGTAGTTAGTGAGAGCAAGATACACATGGCAACATTTTCTCCTCTTTACGTGTGTTTGAAGTGTTGTAGTAATTACCATATTATTGGTGGAGAAAGTGCCAATGACGCTCTACAATGAAGATAATGTACCGGAGAATAAGATAAATATTGCATGTGTAATGTTAATAATTTTATTCGAAAAATAGTATTAATACTGCATTTAAGAATGATAAACATTATTGTTATTATGACCATATATTATACAACAAATTAATGATTATAAATAAATAAAGTGAGTCCCTGGATATACCAGACTTCTCAGTTAGCCCCTGATGATCTGTGTGAAAAATGTTACGCGAGCTCATAAGTTGTAAAACACAACTGGCAGCGGTGGGATTCGAACCCACGCCTCCGAAGAGACTGGAGCCTAAATCCAGCGCCTTAGACCACTCGGCCACGCTACCACGATAGCCATGGTTTTAATCATAAATTATATATAAAATTTATAACGTGAAGACATCTGCAAAAAATAATAGAATGGTGGATACGTTTTTGTAACCGTGGTTAATATATATAATTGTTATGAGTTGAACCAAAAGTACAAAAATGATGAAATCGAGAGAAAAAGTAATAGAATAGCAAATGTGCGTTAAAGTTGTACTAAGACTTCTTGGAGGAATTTCAACACAATTGTTTGGTGGTCAGGATATGAAATGGATGGGGTATTTTAAAATAACCGTCTTGGGTCAAGTTATATGTAATTACGCTTCCTAGAAAAATTTACGCGAAATCGAAACTACTTTGCCTTTGCGTGACGGGCTAGTGACTGTTAAAGTTGCTAAATGATCACCTAACTCAAAATCACTAATTCCTAAAACTTGAAAAAATCATAACTATGAATTAACAGATATCTTCTCAATGCAAGAAAATGTATATAGCAGCCAACCTGAAAACAACCAACACATAGCCATTTCCTGAACTTACACATACCAATGTAGAAGTAAGTGCTAAAATTTATACGTAGCTTAAGACCTCGTTGGCAAAATCTGCTCAACTGATATGACGGAGGGAGGGGTCTAAGCAGTCGAGCGTCACCCTAAAAGATATGGAAGTGTGTTAGCCGTCAGAGTGGCAACACCTGTTGGGTGTTGCATGGCGAGTGGCAGGGAGCTTTTGGGGAAGCCATGGTTTCCCCGTCACATAGAAAGTAAAAGAATTGAAAAATAGGAAAAGTTAGAAAAAATACTGAAATGAAGAATTAAAAGAAAGCCAGAAAACGAAATCAAGAAAGAATGGGATAAAAAAGGAAGAAGGTATGTATGAAAGGAAAAAAGAGAGAAAGAAAAGAAAACGAAAATAAAGATAGAGGAAAAAGGAGAAATAAAATAAAAAAGAAAGAAGAAAAGGAAGAAGTGAAGAACAACAGCAAAAGAAAATTAAATAAAAAAGGAAAAAACGAGCGAACAAAAAAATGCAAGAACGAGAAAAATAAAGCCAGGCAGAATGAAAGGAAGTAGGATAAAAAAGGCGAAAGAAAGAAATCAAAAGAACGGAAAATGAAAGAAGGAAAAAAACGAAAGGAAGACAGTATAAAAGAAAAAAGAAAGAAAAGAGGAAGAAAGAGAAAGAGAGAGGTAGAGAGAAATGTTGAGCTAGGGCCAGTTTCTGTCGCCGTTTCAAGTAAAAGATTGCTGATAATTAATATCAGTGCAAGGAAACACGTCATGAATGAGATCATCATCTAATATAAGAGTCAATGAATAAAAATATTGGGAATTTTTCGACCTCCCGGGCCATTATCAACCTGAAAAAATAGAGAAAAACCAAAATGAGATGACACAGTATGTAATTCACCAAGACAGAGATGCAAAATGGCGTGAACCGTTTCTCTTGAATTCTTGTTTAGTTCGAAAGTTTTTCTACAAGCTGCGGGAGCTTGTTCCGCGGTAGTGTGGTTTCTAGAAACTAAAGAGAACTTTTTGTCTCGAGTCGGATGAAGTTTAACTAACTAAGACATCATTGCTAAGATTAGAAACTTGCGTTTAGAAGTGAGTGAGAGGAATTCTACAACGTGGGCATTATTTTGAGGGAGGCGGAAAGGAAAGAACGATTTTTCTGGAGTCAGAATCCAGGCATGTTTTTTTCAGGAGAGGAGTTGCGTGATCGCGTTTCTTGAAATGAGCTTTGCACGCAACTTTGCATCCAAAGTTTGAAAATTTTTGAAATTCTTGTTAAAAATATTCAGATGTGTTTCCCCAAGACTAAACTGCGGTAATCAAATCGTGATAATACTGAATGACTAATAACGAGGTGTTTTCATCAAGTGTGATTTCTATTCCAATAAAATAACATTAGGGCTCAGCTACTTGAGATATCTTCTCCACGTGCGGCATCAAGGACATATTTTTATCAAATCAATAACGTTCCATTCCGGCTGGTGCTCTGAAAAAACGAACAAAATTACTGCTTGCAAATTATTTGCTATCGTTAAATCCAAAAAGACAAAAGGCAGTTGAATAATGCGCATCGGTTCTTGAACCATTCGTGATAAGTCAAGTACGTACAATATTTTGCGAAGCTGATTATGTCAAATTTGCATTGAATTCGCCCAAAACAGTAAAAGACTAGACGCAGTAGGTAAAATTGTATAGCTAATTTACGAGCAAAGTTAAAACCACAGGACTGAACGCTATAGCTTATTATATAACACTTGAAGAAGAACACTTAAACTGTACCTCAACAAATATGTCAGCGCGTGCATCGTGGGAGCAGCGACGACAAGTACATACCACATTCTTATCAACGTCTGACTGTGGAGACGATGTTTCCTTCCACCCTCGCAGCTGGTCAACGAGCAGATTGTTGGGCAAAACCGCTAGATTTTGATTACGTAAGTAATTTTTCTCGTGGAGCTCGTGTTACATGATGGTGAGGAGTTTATTTCATCATTTTTTACATTCATCATAATTGAAAGTGCCTTTAACACAGTTTATCATAGCTTGAGTTTTTACTGCATCGAATTCCCGCTTTTTTTATTTCAAGTTAGTGTGATTGTGGTTACTGTTTGCACGGAAACCTAGTTTTAAATTTCTGAAATGTCAGTTTCTTAGTTTAGGTACACAATCATTAATTTCCATCTATGTATTTTCATCAATATTAATAGCTACTTCAGAAGCCTAAGCTCATGTGTGAATGTGAGAAGAGACTGTCCTCCAATGCATCAGTCACATGTATTTTCAGTATTTATAAACTTTTAGTCTTCGCGCTGAAATTAAAATTTTCAGGAAAATAGATTATTATTTTGTTTCTCTCAATAATAAGTTCAACCTCTGGTAAGGCTATTGTATATTTTTCACGGTTTATCTATCTATTTAGAGTCATTGTGTTCAAAAATATTTAAAATCGAATTAGATCCAATGCATTTAATTTATCAATCTTTTTAAATAAATGAATTTTCTTTCATAACTTTCATGACTAAGGATTAACGATGGTGCGTTGTAATAATTATTGCTATTATTTACTGAGTTTTACAGTCAAAGCTACATTCGATTTTCAACCGAGGTTATAGGGTTCAGCATTTTAATATTTTATCGTTGTGAACGTAAGGTAAGTTAAGAATAACATTTTATCAAAGTCAGGACGAAACCATGGGAAGGTTAGAAAGACACTTTCCAAACGTAAGAACGAAACCATGAGAAGTTAAGGATGACACTTTATGAGAGGAAGGACGAAACCATGGGAATGTAAGGACAAAACCGTGAGAGGATTGGAACAACACCTCTTGAAGGTAAAAATGAGACCTTCTCAAGGTAAGGAATAATATTTATGACGATAAGATTAAAAATTTGTGAAGGTAAGGGCAAAACCTTGTGAAGATAGGGGCAAAACCTCGAAAAGATAGGGCCAAAAACAAGTGAAGATATGAGTAAAATCTTGTAAAAGTAGTGGAAAAATCTTGCGAAGGTAGTAGCAAAATTTTGTGAAGGTAGTGAACAAATCTTGTGAAGGTTAGGACTTAATCATATGAAGGGACAAAGCTTCGTGAAGGTGGAGGCTAAACATTTACTGTGAAGCTGGTAACAAAACCTAGTGAAAGTAAGGACTAAAGTAAAAGTAGAAACAAAACCTTGTGAAGATAAGAACTAAACTTCATGAAAGTAACGACGAAACCTCACAAAGAGATGGACAATTTCGCGCAGTTGATCACCCTCCAAACCAGGTATGCAGTTAAATGAACTCGATGCCGCAGTAACACAGCTAATTTGATTCTACGTAGAGACAATCGATAAGGAATGCCTCCCATCTTATCTTGAAGGGCGCTCATTACGAGATTTTCCTTTAAGAGTACACGTGCTATCGGACGATGGTCAGTCTGAGCTAGCTTCCCAAGAATAGTCGTCTAGTTTGAACGAAGTGGAGGTCTAGCGTGAATGAAAGAAAAGAATGAAAAGAAAAATCGTTGATTTCCGAAAAAGTTAACCCATAAGATACATGCCAGCATATTGCCTCTTGAAAATTCTTAATATAAGACGTCCTTAAACAAACGTACCATACGAGGAGTACTAATAGACAAACTATACGTGGTCTTCTAATAGTGGTGGTTGGGCTTCGCAAGAGTAGTAGTCTAGTTTGACCGAAGAAGCGGTCTAGCTTGACCGAAAGTGTAGTCTAGCTTGACTGAAGTGATAATAAAGCTTCCCAAGAGTGGTATTCTATTTCGACCGAAGGGGCAGTCTAGCTTGACCGGAGTGATGGTGATCTAGCTACCTAAGAGTGGTGGTCAACTACCAATAAGTGGTGGTCTAGCCACCACTGAGTGGTAATCCAGCTACCCCAAAGTAGTATTCTACCTTGGCCTAAATGGTGGTCAAGCTTGACCAGAGTCATAGACAGTCTTAGTATAGAATATAACAACAGGAAAAAGTCAAGTGCCTCACTCTTGGGTAGTTGAAAAAGTCAAAGGCTATTAGACACTCGTACCAGTCAGTGCACTGACACCAGTACAGAAGCAGAGGAAACAAAGAAAAAAACAGTCGTTTTGACTGTCGTCAATACCACTTAAAAAGGAACGATAACATCTGGCAACAACCTTGGAACATTAATGATGTAAAATAAAAAGTCAAGCTTCAAATGTGGTTAAGCTCCATGCGCGTGCACCTGCAAATTTGTTTTAACATTAGAAAGAGACTGGATGTGTGGTTACGTGATTAAACTACGTTTTTTTGTTCGGGTTGACAATGTTATAACAGCTGTTAGAAGTTCGTTTCCCTCACACTCTATTTATGATAGGGCATTATCTAACGTATGATAAATATACGGCATAAGCAGATATTGATGTTGCCTGATAACGTGTATATAATATTTTTGAGTAGTAGAAGATGCTTGTTTTGCTCGATAAAAAAAACACATTTTACTTTATAGCTTAGTATTTCCCAGACCAGATGTGTGATCACACTTGGGCAGTGGAGTACCGCAAATGTTGAGACTAACTCTAAAATTTTAAGACTATCTCAAATGTTGAGACTCGTCCAAATTTTGAGACTCACCCATATATTGAGACTAAGTCAAATGTTTTGAGAAAAACAATTATTGAGAGTAACTTAAATGTTGAAGCTAACTCAAACTTTGATCGTCTAGAGGCCGGCCTCCAACACCTGTACCCTGCACCGCAGAGGAAGACACAATTTATGAAACTTCTTTCAGGTGTCCACAACGACATACAGTTATTCATAACACTTCTTGCGAGAACTTACAATTAATTTCTTCGAGACAATAAATAGAGTATTAAGAAAATCAAATTTTGAGGTAGGAAGAACAATGAAAAGTCACGGGCTCGCTTGCTTAATCGCGGTATCCGTTTTGGTGCCCGCCGGATGGACACGAGCGGAGGACCAGCTGCCGTCCGTGGCGGACATGGGGTACTGTGCCGATGTCAATCTCATGCAGGACTTTGATGATGACAAGGCAAGTCGAAATCACTGGAATAATTAACCGCGAAAGTGAAATGAATCACCGGGGAAATGGAGAGAATAAATGAATTAGTCATAAATGAATTACCTTTTGTTATTTTCAATGTTCGCAATCCCATGGCTAAGTAAATGGAGAGAATATATGCACTCGTAAATGAAATGAATCCCTTTTTTTAATGTAAGTAAGTCAATGACTGGGAAAATGAAGGCAATAAATGAACTCGTGAATGAAATAAGTTACGGCTTGTTTTCATTTTTAATGTACGCAATCCAATGATTGAAGAAATGATGAGAATAAATGAACAGGGGAATGAAATACATTACGGTTTGTTTAATTTTTTTTAATGTACGCAATCCAATGACTGGGGAAATGAAGGGAATGAATGGACACGTAAATAATAAAATTAAGATTCGTTGTCATGATGTGATGGATGCAATTCAGTGACTGGATTAACCTTTCTACTGAATACGTGCCACCATTCATCTCTTCATCCGACAAACGCAGGCACTCGCTAATTTTACGTGTAGGGATCCAGGCTTGAGTCTCAGGAGAAAATCACCGAGAGAATAAAATGATGTTTTTCTAACGTAGATTGATTTTGACAAATTCCATCTTCTGATTCTGACAAATTATTGTGATAAATAATTTCCTATGAATGAAACTTATTATTGAGGTAAAAAACATCATTTGAGTAGCGTTCATTGAACAGATAATAAACAACGGCAGAAGTTTCAGAGCGACGAGTTCCAGTTACTACCCTATTGAACGTTGCTAGAGAATTGCATTGAACACAGCGAACGTAATTTAATAAAGCAATGTCTGTTAACAGTTCTTGGGAACGTGGTACATGCAACTGGAGGTACCGAACTCTTTTGCTGAAGCTGGGCGGTGCACATCGCTTACTTTCTCTAAAGCGGGTGAGTGAACCGGCTCAGTTTTACAGTGAATGAACCGGCGGCTTTTTTACGGTGAGTGAACCGTTAGCCGTTTTATGGTGAGTGAACCGGTAGCCGTTTTATGGTGAGTGAACTGGCGCCGTGTTACGGTGGATGAACTGGCGGCCGTTTTACGGTGAGTGAACAGGCGTCAGTTTTACGGTGAGTGAATGACGCAGTTTTACTGTGAGTAAATGGCGGCCGTTTTACGGTGAGTGAACTGACGCCGTTTTACTGCGAAGAAACTATGCCTCAACGTTACGGATATAACAAACAGTAGCAAACTGCATAACTTTTGATATTTTTTCCTTTTGAAGAATGAAAGATTAGACTGATATTCCTCATTACAAAACACTGCCTTCTTATGTGAATGCTTCGTGGTAGATAAAGCTTTCACTTTTTTATGGTGCCATTGTACTTACTTTACGTTGAAATTTGGTCTTGACGAAGGCGAAAAAAAAGTGAATAAATATTAATTCGTTTATGAATGTAACTTCAGGTTTAATTTTAACATGACCCAATCTTAAAATTAATGTTGTTTCAGGCCCCGACTGGAAATTGGAAATATGAACATGACGTTGCAATTCTGTTGCAGGCCGCGACATGAGTTTGTTAACGCAGTCTTGGAATTTCGAGAACGAAAGATTCACCGAAGAAATTTTCCTGGATCGGATGCAGAAGAACGCAACCACACCGTACTATGTCTTGATCAGAGATAACAGTAAGGCAAAACTTGGTTATCTGGTCGCTACGTACATATGCTAGTTATATCTTTATTTATATGTATAAATAGGGTGGCGCAAAAAGAACGCATGTATTTCACTTGCGTAGTATCAAAAGTGGAAGTGGAATGCTCAATTGTACTAATTATGATTTTTACTTGTATAATTATACAATTATACTGTATTCATAACTAGCATAATTTTACTTGTAGCGATTTTAACTAGTATAATAATATAAAGCCATTTATTCTAGTTTGAAATCCATGAGTTTTTTTGCGCCACCCTGTATGTATATATATATATGTTGTATGTATATATGTGTGTATACCGTATGTATATATTGCATGTATATATTACCTGTGTGTATATATTACCATATATAAATGGTAACCGCGACCATGAGACCATCTTTCCAACGTAACACCTAAGCACTACAGTCACAGGTGCGAATTCTAGCCAAAGCTTGGACTTATAAATGGACCCCTCGTACGACTATTTTGTGCACCTATGTGCCTCATGCTCTCAATGTGAACCATTGTAGTTATGTCTTACAATGAATCATATCATATAATCATTTTAAATTATATTGGACTATAACTATCCCATTGTGATTATATAATGTAATTAAATCTCTTTAGTACAGGCTTTCCAGGGTAGTACGTGTGCACTGGTTAGGAATAGCCAAACAGGTTACTTGTCATTTCTTCAATGAATGTTTAAATTGAGAAAGGCTATTTGAAAGTTGGTTTTAAATGGCAATTTGTTTAAGCTCCTGAATTTGTGCGAAATAGGCAAGCTTAACTCTTTCACTTTTGTGAATTGAGACAGAAATGATGTTGGTGCTTGTAATGTATGTGAAAATATACCCACATCCCTCTCCCAGACGGATGCATCCTAAATGTTTCATAAATCCCCTATCTGTCCTCAAACAACTTTCTCATCATCTGTACACCAAAATATCATTACCTGTGAACAAACAACCACATTTATCATCTATAATTGAGCAACTACGCCACCTCTACACATACACCCATATCATCATCTGCATATCCACAACTATATAATCACCTGTGAACAAACAACTATTTCATCATCTGTACACCAACAACTACATTATCATCTCTGAACAAATGACTTCATATATCCTCATCTGTATATGACATCTCCATCTTTGACCAGTTACAGTAAAAAAAATTACTTCACCCCCTTGAAGTAATGGGCCCCAAAGCCCCCCAGATCGAGCACAGCATCGTTGCCACGGACTAACGTCCAAATCGTTGTCCAGTAACCGCGAAAAAAAGAAATCGTTACCCCTGAAATGATGTGTCCCAAAGCCCCTCAGATCGAGTACAGCATCGTTGCCACGGACTAACGTCCAAATCGTTGTCCAGTAACCGCGAAAAAAAGAAATCGTTACCCCTGAAATGATGTGTCCCAAAGCCCCTCAGATCGAGTACAGCATCGTTGCCACTGACTAACGTCATTATCGTTGACCAGTAACCGTGAAAAAAGAAATAAATAATGTGCCCCAAAGCCCCCCAGATCGAGTACAGCATCGTTGCCACGGACTACGTGAGCTACGCGTGCACCTACACCTGCTTCCAGATCATCGGTGCCCTGAGGGTCGAGTTGTTCTTTGTGACGACCCGAGACCCGAACCCCCCAGTGGACACCCTGAGCAGGTGTGACGAGTTCTTTTACGACAACTACATCGATTCTGACAAGCTGGGCAGGGTCAACCAAACGAGCGACGTGTGCAGCGCCCAGTGGAGGCAAGACAACCTCCAGAATGGACAGGTGGAGGATAGTCGTGTGAGGAAATACATAATAATACAATCAATTTGATTATAAGAAACTAATATTATATAATATGTATAATAAATTTGATTTCTAACGGGAAACAGTTGGCACCTAGAATGCCTACTCTCAAATATCAGAAAATGAACATTAATTCATGGATTCCTGCGTTGTTAGCGCGTAAGATTTGAAATAAATGGTTAATTGTGATGCAATATTTGCAGTTGGTTGGGATTACGTCAATTTTAATCTTTGGTCATCGATACTTCGTCGAATTAGAGGACGGCGATTTCGCCAACGTTAAAAGCATTTTCGGTACCGCATCTCTACGTCACTAACATTTTCCACGTCATTCAGAGTACTGTGATATTATACAGTAGAGTGAGTTACAGTATTTTTCAGCACGATCACAAACATCTCAATGTTTTAATGTATATTGACCCTGTCCCGTCACAGCAGAACATCGGCGGCAAGACAATGGCGCCCAAGAAAAATCAAGCTAGAGGACACCGTAGATCTTCAGACTCCGTCTCGGCGGACGCTGCCGCTGAATCTCAACTACACGACCTGTCTGTAAACGAAGTCTTGGACGACCCGCTGCTGACTAGGAACGTTAGCGCCTTTCTTGAGGCAGAAGAAGACACTAAAATGGTGATATCTTTGATAGAAGAAGACTTTGAGGACGAATTGGACAATGGTGAGAGCAACGTTACACTTCGAACTTTTGACGTAAATTGTAAAATCGTACATTGTCTATCACCTACTCAGTTAGTTGTTGCATTGTGGAAATATTTGTAGTTTTGGTTCTGTTTAGTTGCCACAGTTCTGTATAGTTACACAGTTGTAAAAGATGATTGTCATAGAAATATTCTGAATTTCTCAATTATTTGACCTGCCTTAGTATCCTTAAATTATTCAACTTCAATCGAGGTTTGCTCGCATCTGCCGCCCATTAGCGCTCGAATTACAGACCAATTTACGTCGTCATTTCACGGTATAAGTAGCAGCGTAAGTTACTCTGAGTGCACTTACGCAGTAAGCTGTACCGCTAAGATAACCTAAATCAATTGAAAAAATGAAGAAATTCACTTCTTACAAAGAAGTGTATTACAGAATTTATTGAGAATTTTACACAAAGAATAAGGGTTGGTGGATGATTGATGTCCAGTTGGATATTACGCGCAAATCGGTTACAAGTTACTAACTAAAGGTGGTTGGGTGACTGATCTGAAATTTCAGTTCCGTATTTCAATCATCAGATGTACGCTAACACTAAATTTTTTCAATGCTTCCATGGATAAATTTCAGCCCGACCGTCCCAATTTCAGCCCGACCGTCCCAATTTCAGCCCGACCGTCCCAATTTCAGCCCGACCGTCCCAATTTCAGCCCGACCGTCCCAATTTACC
>JACJUY010001429.1:45361-55414 GCA_014220935.1 Platorchestia sp. MABIK | reverse complement strand
ATTGTACCAGACACGAAGTATCTATGATACGTTTAGTCCGGACTCCTGTCATCCTACACATTGAACATTTCAAGGTTCTAGGTTATTTTTCAAGATTTGTCTTTACTTTCCAGCGTGTGGATCATGTTTTAAATTTCTTGCGGGATGTAACAGTGTGAGGTCACTACTGTCCCGTATTTGCTGTGCAGTGCGTGAGGTAGCGGTAGGCATAGAGGGTCGGTGGGTGCAGGTCACCATCGCTTGCGTCGTGCAAGATGGTGACTCATTGTATCTGGACAAAATAAGATTTTCAACTACATTTAGTAGTTCGCTACTTTCTTCTGAACTTTATCAAAATAAGACTAAATTTGAACTGTTTTAACGAGTGATTGCTGAATTTGGCGAACTATTTTAACAAGTGACTGCTAACTTTGAACTAATTTAACATGCGATTGCTATATTCAGCACGACAATTTATTTCTTTAGTTTTGGATCGCTATCGATAAACTAGCCCCTTGAGTAGGGCAGCTGAGATTCATTTAAATAGTTATATAATAATATTACCGTGACTAGCGTATCTTAGCCTTCTAAACTGACGAGGTTCTCTCTACATTACTGCTTTGTACAGTATGTCTCACAAAAACCCGGACTGAATATTTATTTTTCCGTATCAGTGATACCACCAAATTCGGTAATTCCCTTTCTATAGGTTAATTTTGAAGGATAATTTGCTAGAAATTAAATGCTTATGGTATTCTTATGATGGTATTACTGATACAGGAAAATAAATACTTGGTTCGGGTTTTTGTGGGACATGCTGTTTTTATAATTCGTGACTGCTGTTTTTAAATGAACTGTTGCAGCGTATTTTTTTAAGGGGATCGACCATTTTTGTGTAAAAATAACTTTGGAATTGATTTCAATCTAATACCAAGAATGACGGTCGTGTGCTAATTTGTTTGGTGTTCGCTTCTTCCGTCTCTCCGTGACGCTCATGAGGATGCTTACTGACCGTATTTTTGATACGAGTTCTATCACTGCACATGTACAAAAATATTTTGCCGGTATTATTCGGATGGATATCTTTGTTTGTCATTAACATTTGGAAAGAAATCATGGGGAAAATATAGAATCCCGTCATTTTTGAAGGGCGTGTACACTATGTAATTCCCCTTCAGGGGGATACAACTATTGTATCTATGGGAATTAGCGCTCCCAGGGGGCAATGTGTGGGCCCGAGCTGAAGGTTAGGTAGGCTTTCTTTGTGTTGAAATAACATTGGTTTTTGTTTTGTTGTGGACCATCTTTTTTTCGGTTCACTGCTTTCCTGTTTTTTCAACACTTACTACTTTATTCTTCAACTTTGATCTTGTTTCATGAACTTCTTTCTCAACTTACTGTTTCTGTGCCCTTTCTGCATAGATTCTACGTTCCCTTTACTCCATACTAAATGGTGCCTTCTTCCTTCCTCTCTTTGGATCTCATTTGTTGAGGATAGGGAGGCTTAAACAACCTAATGATCTAATAATTTAATCACTATCTAATTCTTGAATTAAACGCTTGGATCTACCTACGCACCCATGTGCTACGTTTTCAATAACTTTCTAAAGAATAAAATTTATTCACGCTGTTGCGGAAAATCCGTATCATATATGCGAAAATTAAGACAAAATACGTTGCGCCCAGTGTTTTGCCTCAACGTTGTTCCTGATTGCCACTCGGTAAACATGGATTTTTCAGACTAGATTTTAAGCATTTTGCGTCGTCGTAGCTTTACAGCTCTCTGCGTAAGTTCGGTTGTGTTGACGCTCGTTACCTATCGTTATCTGTAGTTTATTTAATAAAAAATCATGGTTCTGTTAGCCCTTTAACGTCAGAATTTTTGTACACATACATTTACCGTTATCACAACTACCGTCACTAAACTGGCGCCGGCATCAGGCAGTCACCGATATCAGGATGAGGAAGGAACTGCCACTCGCCAGTGAACTCAAAAGAACACATTAAGAACTAATTTAACTAGAAATACAAAATTTTGAGGTTATTTTCGAAAGAGGACAAGAGAGTCCTGTCAATTGGTAAAGATTAAGATACCTCAAGGTGTTAGATTGATATTGGTTACGATGGTGTAAGGTTAGGTTTGGATGATGTTGATTATGTCAGTGAAAATGTTGAATCGGGTTAGGATAAGATAGATTGTTTTATAGGGGGTGAGGATTGATTGGGTTAACATGCTTACTGCGATGGGGTAAACTGAAATTCAATATTTAACTCAAACCTAAGTCAATTTTAGTAAGAAACTTCGAAAATAACAAAAATGAACTGGATCGGGGATTTTTTTAGCTTTAACTAAGTATTTATACAAATTGTGTTTGTGACTACTGGCCGGTCAGCAGCTTTACGAAATTCCCCTCCGTGGCCACCGGAGGCGCACGTTGCAGTCAAAGTGTTGAACTTTCCGTAAGTTCGAATATATTTTTTATTGAGCATAATTCCTTAACATGTTCAAGGTTACATTTTTGTATCACAAATTCCATGTCAGAACCTTTTATAGTGCGCTGACTAGCTTAGGAAGCTGATCCTTTAGAATCTACGCTGAGTTAATCAACACTGAAAAAGCGATCAAATAGTCCTACAACGCGCTATGTCTCTATTGATATTTATTTAGGTGAATCGGCTGTGTTGAGTAAGTTTTAGAGAACGATTTTTCGACCCCACGCAAAGCAACACGTTGCTGTCTGGAATTACTGTTAGAATGTCTAGCCTGGAATTTATTATCGATCGTGCTTTTATGCTTGCATTGAATTGATCATACATTGTATTTTACAGAACTCATGATGGACCTGGTCTCCGAAACGCTTTCGACTTTTTTTTAATAAAATGACTTATTTTTTAAAATGTTTTCTTCGCTTTTAAATTTCTAGTGAATCTGCGATTTAAGCAGAGCAAACATCTATTTAGATTATTGAAAAGAGCGCGCGAGACGGCAGCAATGGGCGTCGCAATGGCTAGATTAGCTTTTTTGTGGCCTAAAGTTGTTCATTTGGCATTTTTTCAAATAAAATCAGGCGATGAAGAGCACCCAGAATTTAGCAGTCGCGCAGGGTTGCCAGATATGTTACATGCGAGTATGCGCTTGATGGACAAATTTTAGTAAAAGAAATATATATTTGTTAATTTTGATCGGAAAATGTTGGTGGAGAAACGACAAATTCGTCAATTTTGAGCAGTAAATTCCAGTGAGGAAAGGATAAATTTGTTAGTTTTGACCAGTAAATTTTAGCGAGAAAAGGCCAAGTTGGTTAACTTCGACCACTAGAAAGGCCATCGGTGTAATCTCGGTGTGGTTCTGCAACAACTAACGGCTAGTAAAACTAATTGCTTGAGCACGAGAGATTCATAAAGGATGTCCTGTAATTTAATGCATTTTTGATGCTGTTACGAACTGATGCTGTTACGGAGGACAGCGCATGACCAATGATGGTGTAGTGTTGTCTCTTCACACTATAAAAAGACTTTATAGTGTCACTAAGAAACTTTTTTCGTTAGTGACGTGTGGAACTCAAGGATCATTTCTGCTCGCATAGTAACTAAACTGCTCTCTCCACCTTCCTTTTATACGCTCATTTAATGTTTAAGTTCTAAATGGTCCGCTTCTGTGTTGAGAAAGGGAATTTTTTACGTAAATTTTTCAGTCGAAAGACAATTTTTTCAGTTGAAAGGCGATTTTTAAATTAAAAAGGCGATTTTTTGAGTCAAAAGGCGATTTTTTCCAGCCAAGAGCCCATTTTTTCAGCCAAGAGCCCATTTTTTCATCCAAGAGCCGATATTTTCAGCCAAAAGGCGATTTTTTTCAGCCAAAAGGCGATTTCTTTCAGCCAAAAGGCGATTTCTTTCAGCCAAAAGGCGATTTCTTTTAGCCAAAAGGCGATTTCTTTTAGCCAAAAGGCGATTTCTTTTAGCTAAAAGGCGATTTCTTCCAGCCAAAAGGCGATTTCTTTCAGCCGAAAGGCGATTTCTTTCAGCCAAAAGGCGATTTCTTTCAGCCAAAAGGCGATTTTTCAACCGAAGGCCGTTTTTTTTTCAGACGGAAGCAATGTAGGTGTGAGGGGCGAGCGTTTCTCCACCTCACACGTCAAACACGGCTGTTTTGAGGTCCCATTTCCGTCAGAAAATAGTGGTTTTACGTTCCCTCCAACACCCTACATCCTCTTCTCTGTAGGGCTATCGCAGCGGGCTACCGCGTACTGCACAGCACAGGCTAATTACTACTGCAGTTGTCTGCGCATGCGCGTTATCTATCCGTTACCTTAACAGTTTCGCGCGGTTTTTCGTCGTTGTCATGTACAATTTAAATTTGTGATGCGCAATGTAGCTTTTTTTACCTGCGTGTCTGAATGTTGTACATGTTATGTATCAACTTGATCGGAAATGAGCTGTTTTTCTGTGTATGCTGAGGGCTGAAGAACAATAATTATTGTTGCACATTAAAATTAGAAATTTTTGAACTTAATAAGTAGAAATTACCTTCATAATTTTGATTGATAAAATTGGAATAAGTGCCCTTTCAGGGGGACGCGATTATTGTATCTATGGGCATTAGCGCTCCCGGAAAGAAAATGTGAGGTCCCGAGCTAACGGTTAGGTAAGACTTATTTTTGTTGAAATATAGTAGCTTTCTTGTTTTGTCACGGACCATGTTTTTTCTCGGTTCGCTGCTGCCTTGTTTTTCAGAGCCTACTACTTTATCTTTCAACTTTTTCATGTTTTATAAACTTCTCTCTCATCTTGCTGTTCTGAGCACTATGAACACAGATTCCTCGTTCCCTAATGTTTATATGAAATGGTGCCTTCCTCCTTGCTCTCTTTGGAATACTTTCGTTGCGGTAGTGAGGCTTAAAGTAACTCATCTAATCTAGTTGCAATATGTTTTCTTCATTTTTACGGATAAACTTCTTTTCTCCTTTACCCTTGCAAACTTCTCTAATTTGTATATAGCAGTTCCTTCCTATTTCATTGGGCTCTCAATTTTTCGTTAATTTGAGAATCGCGGCAGTATTCCAAATAGAACCCCTTTAATGTCTCCTTCCTACTCTGTGAAAAAAACATCATCACGTTGACTCCGAAGTGGTACAAATGTGTACCACTGGGTGAATTGCTCATTTACATACCGCAGTATAAAAATAAAATTTCAACTATTTTGCTACCTTTTCCGAAACAAATTTTAGAGTGAAAGGTAACACATTATGGTTCAAATGTTATCTTTACAGTTTTCAAAAAGGTTGAAAATCTATCGGAGCAGAAAAGCCTGTTTTTCAAAACGACTTCTTCTAGCCTAACTAAACTGACCGTAAGCAACCGCACAATCGGAGTCAACGTGTTAATACGCCTCTTTTACCTCTCTCTCCCTCTCTTTCCCTGCTCATCAACACAAGACTTGCTCCATTTTCCTGTAAGTCAAAGTGTCTTCACCGTCACATGGTCTTAGGCCTTAGCGAAGTCACTAAGACGCACATGTAAGACAGCTCCTAGTCTGTCAGGTCTATGGGAAGACACCTTCTTGTCGGTGCTACTATAGCGTGAGGTCTACCTCCATTTGTCGCCTACCCAGGTGCAGTTCGAGATGTACTAATTAAGTGTTTTTCGCTAAATAAAATGCATGGTCCCTAACCTGACCTTACGCTATAAGTACTAACTAGAGGTAAACCTCATGCTATGGTGTGGCAGACCTCACGCTATAGCAGCACCCTTTTGTCCCTCCTGTAGTTGCACCTGAAAGTAAGACGTGTTTAATCCTCCCTTTTTGTAAAGCCGGACGTCCGTGCTATTTCCAGGCCCCGCATGTCCATTTGATGCTCTCTCTCCAGTCCGCCGTTAATTTAACGAAGTGTCCCGTCGCTTCAATGGGGCTGTTCAGGCGCCGGCAAGGCTCCTCCAGCTCTGGGGAGGCTTGCTTGCCTTCCTCTTGTCTGCCTTCTTCTTGTCTGCCTTCTTCTAGCCTGCTTTCTTCTAGCCTGCCTTCTTCTTGCCTGGCTTATCTTGCCTGCCTTCTTCTTGTCTGCATTCTTCTTGTCTGCCTTCAACTTGTCTGCCTTCAACTTGTCTGCCTTCTTCTTGCCTGCCTTCATATGGCCTGTCTTCCTCTTGCCTGCCTTCCTCATGCCTGCCTTCCGCTGTCCTGTCTTCCTCTTGCCTACCTTCTTCTTGCCTGCCTTCCTCTTGCTTGCCTTCCTCTTGCTTGTTTTCCTCGTGCTTGCCTTCCTCGTGCTTATCTTCCTATTCCCTGCCTTCCTCTTGCGCTAGCAAGACTTCATATGTGTCATGCGTGGAATCCTACATCAGCAGGCTGTGAAGTTCCTCACTAGACTGGGGGGTAAGCCGAAATGGAAAGACTTGTTCCTAGCATGTCATATCGAACATAAGAAGACTGAATGAAAATCCTCAATGAATTTTCGGTTTCCTCTTAGACAGGGAAGTAAGCCCAAGTGGAAACACCTGCATACGTCATATTGTACCTAAAATGACTTAATAAAAATTTCTAATGAAACTGCCAATTGAATAAAAGTCCCAGTCATTTTACAGTAACCGGAACAATAGTTTTTTTTTGTTTTATGTCATGCAAAAAAACCCACGCCGCGTGGAGTACGGTGTCTTTTTCCCTTAGACTGGGAAATGAACCAAAATGGAAACACCTACTCCCTAGCACAGGTCATATAGAACTTAAAAAGACTGAACGGAAAGGTGAATGAAAATTCAAAATATTTCCCAGTGACCGGAACAAACGTCTCTTTTTGATTCATGTCACAAAAACCACCCGCCCCTGTGTGGAGTACTCTCGCGTGCTCGCAGTGGCACAGTGGTTAAGGGATCGGCCTTGCATGTTGGAGACGAGGGTTCGTATCCCGGCGCTGGCGCGGCGATTTTCCCCGTTGGGTATAAGGGAAAGCTCAAGCACAATACCCCACTCAACCCAGGTGTCGGAAATGGGTACCGGCTTTACGGGGGAACCGTTATGGTGTCCTATATATAGTGTTAGTTATAAGACATTTGAAAAACCAATGCTCAAGATCAAATGTATCAGGCTTGATTGGAAATAAAGCATCCTAAGATGCCGATGTTTGTTTGTTTGTTTTTCCCCAAGAATGGGAGGTGAACCACAATGGAAAGACCTGCTCCTTAGCGTATACAGTTGTCAAATATGTCAAATTGCACATGACTTTTTGCTTAAAATGAAATCTCAAACATCTTAAAGTGGCAGGGACAACAGTTGCTTTTCGATATATGTCATGCAAAAACAACCCACGCCGCTTGAAGTACTAACTACAGAGGTGCTTCCCCTAGACTTGGAGGTGAGGCGAAATGGAAAGACTCTGGTGTGTTGGCGCGAGGCCCAATTGAGTGCACAGTTGTCGAGTGCTGAGCCTGACAAATGTGATCAGTTGGGACAAACGCGAGCTGACTCGCCGAGATTAGATCCCCTGCCTTTAGCGGGAAAATAGGAACTTTATTCATTGATAGAACCTGAACGATCTCATCTTTGGCAAAAAATAAGAACTTTATTTATTGATAGAACCTGAACGATCTCATCTTTGGGGAAAAAATTATTTTATTCATTGATAGTAGCTGAACGAATGGTATTTTCGTTAAAGTGTGATTTAATTTTTCAAGATGTTCCTGATTTTTTTACGGATGATCACAGCCATTTCATCATCTCAGTGTTTTGTTTTTTATTAGTGAAAAATATTTATGTTTTATAATGTCGAGCTGTACTTTTGCAAATCAAAGGTGGGAACGACATAATAAAAAAGAGCAAGCTCTCTTATTTAGGTCCTATTCATTCTATAATTTAATCCTATTTATGGGAGTGAGTAAAATTTTACTCCCCACCTATCCCTCTCTAATTTTCCCTTTATCCCTCTCTAATTTTCCCTTTATCCCTCTCTAATTTTCCCCTTTATCCCTCTCTAATTTCCGCCTTTCCAATATATTTATTATAAAGTCCTATGATTACGTTTCCAACGGTAACACGAAGTACATGTATATTGAAGGGTAAACTGAGTGTCTCTTTCATCTCTTGCAGTTCACTAATTCTTTTGTGCACTCTTGATTTCATTGTCAAAATTCTAAACGCAATTAAAAGTTTATGTAAATTCGTAATAAAATGAACACCTTGAACAAAAAAACATTGCGCACGCAGGCTTCGCAATGCTTGTGTGAGTTCATACCCAGTCTAACTTTTTCGCTGGAGCATGCATGTTTTTCGCCGCCCAAGTAATTAAATCGCTTAGGCGGCGAAAAACATCCATGCTCCGGTGAAAAAGTGAGACTGGGTATGCATGTTGGTGTGAGTTTGTATGTGTGCTTCTGTATGCTTGTGTTGGGGTGTGTGTGTGTTGGTGTGTAAGTTTGTGAACATTTTTCGGTACGTTTTCAAAGCGTGAAAGCTTTGATGTCTGGCCCGTACTGAATACAAGTAACTGGAGGTCAGCTTTTCTCGAGAGGAAAGTGGCTCTCAGCGCCATTGCCTGTTGCTCCCTCGATTACGGCTGTGTCAGGGCTAGCCTAAAAACACTTACATATTACGGGATTTAATAAAACATGAGATTTAGGGATTTAATGGCATATGAGATATGGGGCAGATGAATGGCAGATGAGATTTTGTGATTTAATGGTATATGAGATTATGGGATTTAATAGAACGTTAGGTTATGGGATTAAGTGGCATATGAGATTATGGGATGAAATGGCATATGAGATTTGGGGATTTAATGGCATATGAGATTATGGGACTTAATGGCATATGAGATAATGGGATTTAATGGCATATGAGATAATGGGATTTAATGGCATATGAGATTTTGGGATTAAATGGCAAATGAGATTATGGGATTTAATAGAACATAAGATTTTGGGATTTAACGGCATATGAGATAATGGGAAACAATAGAACATCGGATTTCATGTTAAATGGGATTTACTAGCATGAGATTTAATAGAATATAGGATTTAATTTAATATATCTATAAACCTGTTGGAGACTCATGAAACTATTCTCTTCAAAATGGCGAGAAGCATCCTCCGCTTAAAGAGGGAAACTATTAAAGTTCTTCTGAAAACTTTTGGGATGATAGAGTTTTTATAGGCCCTGAACTTTTATCTTTCTCCGTAGGCCTCCTGAGGCTGGGTGGTGTGCTGGTGTGTTTTGTGTGGAGGTGTGTGTGTTGTGTTATGTGGAGGTTTGTGTGTTGTGTGGAAGTATGTGTGTTTGGGGATATCAGGTCTGAACATGTTCATGTTATGCGATTTTACTCTAATGCGGTGTCAAGTAAATTGCTCTATGATATAATGCGAAATTACTCTAATGCAATATTATGCGATATTACTCTAATGCAATATTACTCAAATGCAATATAATGCGATATCACTCTAATGCCAGATTATGCGATATTACTCTAATGCAATATTATGCGATATCACTCTAATGCAATATAATGCAATATTACTCTAATGCAATATTATGCGATATTACTCTAATGCAATATTATGCGATATTACTCTAATGCAATATTATGCGATATTACTCTAATGCAATATTATGCGATATCACTCTAATGCAATATAATGCGATATCACTCTAATGCAATATTATGCGATATTACTCTAATGCAATATAATGCGATATCACTCTAATGCAATATTGTGCGATATCACTCTAATGCAATATAATGCGATATCACTCTAATGCAATATTATGCGAATTACTCTAATGCAATATCATGCGATATCACTCTAATGCAATATTATGCGATATCACTCTAATGCAATATTATGCGAATTACTCTAATGCAATATTATGCGAATTACTCTAATGCAATATTATGCGAATTACTCCAATGCAATATTATGCGATATTACTCTAATGCAATATTTTGCGAATTACTCTCATGCAATATTATGCGAATTACTCTAATGCAATATTATGCGATATCACTCTAATGCAATATTATGCGAATTACTCTAATGCAATATTATGCGATATTACTCTAATGCAATATTATGCGATATCACTCTAAT
>JACJUY010001429.1:20030-37447 GCA_014220935.1 Platorchestia sp. MABIK | reverse complement strand
CTGCACATGAGAAGCACTGAGCATGAGAAGCACTGCACATGAGAAGCACTGTACATGAGAAGCACTGCACAGGAGAAGCACTGCACATGAGAAGCACTGCACATGAGAAGCACTGGATATGAGAAGCACTGCACATGAGAAGCAAGAGCACATGAGAACAAAGCCACACGCAGGGCTTCTCCCATCGATTGCTTGCAGGCTGCGAGACAGAGCTGTGGCGTCTTGTGTCTGTGACGCAGTCTAAGTTTTTTTGCAAGGAAAGAACGAAAAAATGTATTTCAAATAAAGTTAACGCATGAAATGTGAACATTGGGTTTTGAAATATCTTAATGTTAAGATCCTTGGCTGATATTCACACATGGGTATCGTAATACCCATGCCAGTTGTCGAAACAAATGGTTGAGAGAAAAGCATGGAAAAATGCATTCAAATAGTCTAACTTTAAAACACATCGGTTATTTTAGTCGCCCAGTGCAAAGGCTGTGCTTGGGAGGGTAAAATCGGCGATAAACTCACACATGGTAAAATCGAAAATGCTTTAGGGAAGAATCATAGATGCTTGAGCTATAGATGTTTAAGCTATAGATGCTCTGGGGACAAAATCGATGCCCTGACGAATTAATCATTGATGTTAAAATGATCGATGCTCTGGCGAAAAAAATCATAGGTGCTTAAATCATAGATGATTCGATGAATAAAATAATCATGCGGGAAAATCATAGATGCTCTGGGGACGAAATCTTTGGTGCTAAAGTGATCGATGCTTCGGCAAAAAGGCTAGATTGGGAGATGACGTAGTAATGTCTCAGAAGATTGTGTCATCACACAGAGATAATATCATGCATTCCCCTCCCGGCCTCGACTTTATTCTCAATATCCCGCAGGACGACTTCGCCCTGTACGGTACTGTGTCTTGCTGTCTTCTGTGAGCGACGGAAGGTTCAGCGTGGTGTTTATTCTCAGTGGGACTTTCAGGGGTACTTTGCACTTTCATCTGTTCTGTGTAGTGACAGAATTACGCGGAGTTATTGTAGGGAATAAACCTTGGTGTTTATTCTCACTGGGACTTTTAGGGATACTTCGTATTTTTTTATGTAGTGACAGAATTACGCAGAGTTATTGTACGTGGCACAACGCGCGGCGGTATCACGTGGCACGAGTGTTGCCATCGCGCGGTGTCGCGTTGCTGTGGTGCAATTTTCGGTGTCCGGAACTTCACGCCGCTGCTCCGTTCCCGTGGACTGTGATCGCTGGATCGGAGCTTATGATGGCTGTCGTATGCTATCAAATCGATGTTACGATGGTTATCATCTATAAATTTGGAGTTGTTGTTGTGATGGTTATTACCATATAAATTTAGAGTTGTTCTTGTGATGGTTATTGCCGTATAAATTTGGAGTTGAATAAAATCATGAACGCATTGTATAAAAACACTTACTTTTGGCATTCAGACCAGCTGGTTTAGATTAAAACTATGTCATTATCCATGAATACCATCTGTAAACAGAAAAAACATACATCCCGTTTATTTAAAGTAGACAAATATATAGCAGTCACATGTAAAGAAATTCTAAGATATAGTGAATAGAGGAGCGGCAGATTGGTCAATATTTGAAACTGGCCTAAGTTTAAAAATGTACAATGATTCTAAAATTCGCAAATCAGTATTGGAAGTACAATGTAAAATTTTAAAATGATTCAGAGATGGAGGATGGTTTGTGTTGTCACAGTGCCTGTCTAGGGGATGAATGAGGTGCGACTGAAAGCGGGAGTTTGGGTCGGAAAGATTTGCCCAGATGTTGATAGAATTCAATCCTCCTAATCTAATTTCTCTACTTCAAATAAACGGTATGTATGTTTTTTCTGTTTACAGATGGTATTCATTGACAATGACATTGTTTTAGTCGAAACCAGCTGGTCTGAATGCCAAGAGTAAATGTTTTTATACGTTGCGTTTGTGATTTTATTCATACTGAGAGTGCGCTACCCGCGAAATTGTGCAATTTCGAATTTGGAGTTGTTTTTGTGATGGTTGTTGTATTCTACGAAATTGGTGATATTGTTATGATGATCGTCATCACCTATAAAATAGTATGAATGCACCTTTGGTCATCCGTGTGTGAAGTTTTCATTGATAGCCTAGTCACAAATCATGATTTCAATAAGTATTCAGATGAAAATTTGAATTTGCTGCCGAGCGCAAATCCTAGTCAGAGTTGATTAACTCTTCTGTAGAGTATTGCAATGGTATTTTTCTCTATGTTTTGCAAACTGCCTCGCGTAAAACTGTTCAACTTCCAGCTTGCATGTGGCCAACTGTTCTCAGACAGGTACTCCTCAGGGGGATACAACTATTGTATTTGTGTGAATAAGCACTGCCAGGGTAAAACGCGAGGTCCCAATTGAAGGTCAGGAAGGTATTCTTTTAGTTGAAATCGAATTTTGTTTTCTCGTTTTGATGAGAACATTCTTTTTTTTTGGTTTACTGCTGTGTCTCATTTTCAGCTCCTATTATTTCCCTTGAATTTTTATATCGCTTCACGAGCATATTAACACTTTGCTGTTTCGATGCGTATGGTGTGGGGGCACACTTTGTGGAAGAATTCCCCTCCCTCCCCCGTTTCATAAATTCTACAGTAAATGGCGCCTTCTTCCTTCATCGCCTGATTGAAAACACCTTTATTGTGGTTAGGGCGGTTGAACTAACTCGAAATTTAATCTATAATGTTCTGCGCGTTGTTGAATGACGGAACTTTATGCCTTTCTGTCTTAACGTGTTTCCTGCGATGGGTTAAACTGAAGTTCAATCAATATTCAATTCAAATTTGAAGTAAATTGTAGTAAACAATTTTTAAAATAGAAAACATTAAACGGATCGAGCCTTCATTTAGCTTTCACTAAGTATTTATAAAAATTAAATTAGTGAATGCAGGTCGATCAGCAACATCATGAAAATCTCCTCAGTGACCACCGGTGGGTCCCTTCGCAGGAAACGTGTCAACCCTTTAACGTCAGCATATTAGTATTCCCATTACCGTGATCACAACCACAATCATTCGACTGACATCGGCATCATGTTGTCGCTGACATCAAACTGAAGAAGTAACTGCCACTCGGCAGTGAACTTCAAAGAAGAGATTATTTAAGAAATTTTTAAAGAAAAGCAATATATTGAGGCTATTTTCGGAAGACCTGAGGCGTTGAAAGCTTGATAATGTCAAGCAAGTGTGTTGGGCTTGACGTCAAATCTGCCTTCAAAACAATGGTCATTGTTGGTTTTTGTATTGAAGTGATGGACTTTATCTGGGGTCTCGTCTGCCATTATTGGCTCTGTGTCAGCGAGTGATACGGCGGTGACCTGGTCTGGCTTATTGCTCGTCTTCAGGCAGAGGCTTCGCGGCGGTCATCTGAATTGTGCATTGTGTTCGGTCATGTGAATTGCATTTTATATTCGGTCATATGAATTATATTCCATATTCGGTTATAAAAAGTGCATTTTAAATTCGGTTAAATGAATTACATTTTAAATTTGGCAAATTAATTTTATGTTATTTTCGGTCATATGAATTATATTTTATATTTAGTCAGCACTCGGTCATATGAACTTTATTTTATATTCGACCATCTGAATTATATTTTATAATTGATCATCTGAGTTATATCATCACGGTAAAAAATCTTCAGTTAAAAACTTGGACCGTGGTCAACACTGAACTGGTGTCACAGCTGCTACCTGCCTCGTAAGGTGCGGGTGTTTGCTTGCGGCTCTTGCTGCTCCGACCGCCGCTCCGACCGCCGCTCCGACCGCCGTCGCCTCGGTTTGGCCAGGTGGAATTTTTACTTCAAATTTTAAACGGTCTATACTTTTATAGGTGTCGAACTAGGGTCTTTGAACTTTACGTACAGCGATCAATGTTCCACATAAACCGATCCTTATAAACAAAATTAAAAGCGTTTAATATCCTGTAAGTTTACACCTCAGATCTTGCTACTTCGCATGCAGCGACCAATAGAAACGCAGCTACCTTTTTGATATCGGTTACTGTGTGCGGTGACGGACTGCGAACACACGGAATTGAATCGCACTAATTCGTGCACGTACATTCGGTGAATATTTGATTGTTCGTTAATTCAATGTTTGCTTCGTTTTTAGGTGTTAGCGTTTGGCGAGTTTTGACTCCAGTTTCTTGATAGATTTCTCAAAAAACCTTGACATTGCTAATTTAAATTTCATTTAAACTATAAATGCTGTTTGTATTCAAAGCTGTTTTTTAGACACGTACAATTACACTGAAACACAAGCGAAAGTCTTAGATTACTTGAAACAACAAAATAAGCAGGCAAAAACGTCAAGCTCACTTCGTTTAACTTTCCGAAATGAAAATGTTTTACGAAGTAATGGACAGAATCAGAATGTTTTCTGAATTCATTTAGGTTGGTAAGGCTTGTCTATCCTATGTGTAGGGGCACCGGCACCCTTCAGGGGGATACTGTTAAGGTATCTCAGCCATTTGTAGGTAGTCCTTCGGGACTACCGTATTTCGTGCCTACTTTGCTTCTTTCAATTTTCCCGCCTGTTTCGCTATTTCGTTTTTGTCTTTTTACCGGTTTATTCCTACCTTTGAGATTTCTATGCGCAGGGAATTTTGTGATGAAACCCATCTTGTGCTTCGACAGCAGTCTATCCTAAATTATCCCTTACTTCGCGCTATTGGGATCGCTTTTATTGCAGCTATGGAATCCAATGATAACTAATAATAAAAATGTTACCAGAACCACTCTCTGCAGAGTCAGCAACTCTACTTGCATGTGGCTGGTGTAGGTGTAGTGTTCTACTTAGCTAAGCCTCATTTTCTTCTATTTCTTTTTTCAGTCTATCTTTGGTGACTGAGGCCGACAGTCGCACCAAACTTGGGCGAGTGGTTCCAATGTTTCACTTCTGCATCTTATTCTCCTTCATTTTCCCGTATCATCATAATTTCTCATTTTTACGACTCTTTGACCTGTGGAGTTGTCGTGCTTCTATTTCTTTTTTCAGTCTCTCTTTCAGTCGCATTATTTACGTCTTGAACGAGTAGTTTCAATGCTTCACTTCTGTATTTCATTCCTCAGTTATTTTCTTGTATTCTTGCACCACAAGTTCTCATTTTTAATAGTCTTTGACCTGTGGAGTAGTCGTACACATTTAATGGAGTAGTCGTGCACGTTTTAACAACTGCTTCAGAGATGAATGAGTTATGAAAACCTCTATGGAGCCTCGGCGATTTCCCCCGGAGTGACCTCGCTCTCATTTACATAGAAACCGCGCCCTGCATCACCGGGGATACGCGCAGGCTTTCAATACGAACTGCGCTACAATTTACGTATCCCAGCACTGGACAAAGACGGGGGCCAGGCGGAGGAAGGTATAATTTCCGTAGGTTCGATTTTGTGAACTGTGTCAGTGAGTGAAAGTGAGTTGGGCGCAGGTGTGACAGGTGCAGCTCAAGGTGCACAGGTGTGCTGCCACACCTGTGCACCGCTCCCTCTGGGGCCGTGGGGGGCTTGTGTCTTCTTTTACCCCCTCCCCCTCCTATGAGGGGAGAGCATGCCCTGGAAAGAACATGGGGAGGGGAGGTTGATGAGTTTGTCACTTTTAGGGCGGTGGGGGCTAGTGCCCCCTTTTACCCCTCCATGAGGGGAGGGCATGTCCTGGAAAGACCTTTTAGAGGGGAAGGGAGGGGAAGGCCGTGGGGAGCTTGTGTCCCTTTTTACCCCCGTGAGGGGAGTGCATGTCCTGGGGAGAACATGGGGATGGGAAGGGAAGGGAGGTTGCTGAGTTTGTTAGTTTTGGGGTCGTGGGGAGCTTATGTCCCCTTTTACCTCCTCCATCCATTAGGGGAGTGCACGTTCTGATTTTGATATTAAGATATTTGAACGCATTTTTTCGTGCTTTTTTCTCTAACATTTGTTTTCGACCACTGACATGGGCATTACGATACCCATGTGTGAATATCAACTAAGGATCTTAATGTTAAGGTATTTTAAAACCCAATGTTATACATTTCATGTATCCAATTTATTGAAAATAAACTGTTTCATTGTTCCTTTCTGGAAAGAACACGGGGGAGGGGAGAGGGAAGGGAGGTTGAAGAGTTTTTCAGTTCGTATTAGAGGTTAAAAGGGATTTGCCTAGCGCTTGAAACTATTGTACCTACGCCGTCAACAAAAAGTGTTAGTGTTTGTTTCGTCCTCCCGTTTCAGCTATAATCTGTTTTTGAAAACTGTAGTTAAATAACTTTAAGTGCGTATTCTTTTTCTTTGATTGATCTATTTTTGCGTTTGCATTAGATCGGAATTGATTTTTATCACTATTTGAAGTATGCAGCTCTGCTCGCGGTTACACTCTTCGTCCTGGGGAGACGTCTGATTTTATCTTACTGATTATATTTCTAAGGAACGCGCGTCACTCTCTCATTTTTACAATAAAAATGTGAATCAACTCATGTGTAAATAATTTAAGCCCACACGCACAATCTGAAATTTAAAACGTCTTGAGTGCAGTAAAACGAGGTGGTCAAGAGAACACAGAAAATGCCTAAATTTTAGGTTTTCTTTCTATGGTTTTACTGCACTGAAAGCAAAAATCTAGATTCCAAAACGTTTACATTGAAATGTTCGTGTGTGCCTTGGGTCCTTATTTATTTCATTTTTATGCATAATAGTCTCGTCTTGCGGAACAATTTGATCCCGGAAAACATTTTGACCTCGCCGAATAATTCCGTCCGGCCGATGTCGTGATGCCATTGAACCCGTGCCAAGTTGTGGCCTCTGGTCTAGTGAGATTTTGTCACTGCAGAACCCTTCGTAAAGATCTTTATCGTTTATTCTCTCGGTGAGGAAATAATGTCGCTAGTGCTTACAAATGACCGGCCTCCGCCTGCGAGGAATTGCAGTAGAGGAGGATCAGGCTAAATCTTTTTGCCAAATTTATTTCAAAGCTTTAACGGATTTGGAAATTTCAGTTACGCAGAGTGCTTCTTCGTAGCAAAGTGGTGAGCAGCACATGGGTGGAGGTAGAAGGAAACCTAAAGGCTGTATATTAATTGAGATGAGCTGGCTGAATGCAGCCATTTTTCAGTCGATGGTTCACACCATGCGCTTTTTCTCACTTCATTTCGTTCTGTTTAAGGTAAGTTTTAATCTTTGTTTTATAGTGAATGACGTTGATACAAGCCTAAATTGTGGCGTTGGTACAAGCCTTCATTGTGGTACAAGCCTTCATTGTGGTACAAGCCTTTATTGTGGTACAAGCCTTTATTGTGGTGCAAGCCTTTATTGTGGTGCAAGCCTTTATTGTGGTGCAAGCCTAACTTGTGATGCAAGCCTAACTTGTGATGCAAGCCTAACTTGTGATGCAAGCCTAACTTGTGATGCAAGCCTAACTTGTGATGCAAGCCTGACTTGTGGTACAAGCCTAACTTGTGGTACAAGCCTGAATTTTTTTTCCTAATGTATTAGCCATTAAGATGGCCGGCTCGAAGCTTGCAGAGGAATCTTCCTGCGTCTCGCGGCCTTTTTCCAGGGCCTGGAATGCTGGAGCGTTGCCAGCGCCATGCCGGAGTTCAGATTTCTTGGCGCCTGTGAAACACAGCATCTGCAGCAAGTCACAGATCTAATTTAATTCCGACCAGAATTACTACGCTCTGGCTAGCGTGATCCATGGAACGAACTTCTTGTGTTACGTCCGCTACTGTAAGGACTGAAGAAGAGTGGAGCTGTTATTCAAATTGAGCTCGGAAGACAATTTTAGGCTTCCGTTTGCGTTGCTGGTGAGGCCGCTTGTATGGAAACACGCGGTTCGGCACAAAGTGTCACTGGGAAGGAAGAGAGTTTTAATTAATGTAAAAACTGTCTGGGTTGAACTAACAGTTGCAAAGTTTTAGTTCATTGAGACACAGGGTTCATGATCACTGATAAAGGAATATGATCTTCACTCTGCTTGGTTCACCGCAGTTCACAATGTCACCGGGAAGGAAAAGGGTTTGAATTAATGTAAATACTGTCTGGATTGAACGAAAAGTACGTACAGTTTTAATTCAATGACACTCAGAATGATAAAGACACCTACAGCGGAAATCTTCATATGGTGTGCGTGAAGTAGACACAGCGGATATTTGGTACAAAAAACATATTGTTTGCGAGTTATTATCCACAGATAGAAAAGTAACCATGATCTTGTCGAGTGTGTGACCACCTTCTTTCCTTAATAGAAGCCTCCATCGTCCGCAGGCTCGGAGTCCGAGATTGTTCGGACGTGCAATTAATGTACCGACCAGACACGTCGCAGGTACGCATTTCGTACTCTTTGTCAGTTGCAGTTACGCTTCACCCGTCGGAGGTACGCTTTACATAAGCTTAATCCGTAGCAGGTTCGTATTACGTACACTCTATCCGTAGCAGTTACGCTTTGCGTACGCTTTACCCGTTGCTGGTACGCTGTACAAACGATTTATCTTTCACAGGTACAGTTTAAGTCCAACTAATTCATCACAGTTATTCTCTACCTACACTTTTCGTTCAAGTACGCTTTACGTGCACTTTATCTGTCACAGGTGTACTCTATCAGTTGTCCTGCAGGTGCTTGTGCTGGCTTTCCGATGACAGGGAGCTGCTATTCTGGTGCAGAGCAGCTGTGGAAAAAATGATCTGAATTTTCCCCAGTAGTTTTAGGTCATGCGTGACACAGATAGAGTTTTTCTGAAAGCTATTTTCTGAAAGCTATGTGTGTTTGTTATGTTTTGTTACGGGTCATCTTTTTTCGGTTCAGTGCTGTCAGCGCTGTCCTATTTTTCAGCACCAACTACTTTCTTCTTCAACCTATATAATGTTTATGAACTTATTTCTTACTTTACTTTTTCTATGCATCTTGTGCATAGATTCAGCGTGATCTTGCCTCCTTATCAAATGGTGCCTTTATCCTTCTTATCTTTGGAACGCCTTTGTTTTAGTTAGGGAGGCTTAGACTAACATCTAATCCAAACTCTGCCCTTCGTTAACCACTTTAGGCGGAATTTTTTTGTAGCTTCTGAAGAAAAAGCTCCATAATCTTTACCAGGTCTGCCACCAGGACTGCCACCATGAGGCGAGCTGCGCTATTACATTTCCGTGTTAAGGCGCTTCATTGGATTATTGTTCCCCTTAGTTTGTCCCCTTGTCCCTGTTGTTCCTTTGCCATTTCTTGATGCGATGTGTCCCCTGGAGTCTGGGTCTTTTTTGAGCAGGCTACTTCAACTCTTATATTTATTTATTTATTTCTGTTTGTTAATTTTTTATTGATGCTCATGTTTAATTTGTGGATTATTGCTTTGTTGAAGCCAGTGGTTTTTCTGGTTTCAGTAGCACTGTTTCTCTCTATTTGAGTTTGCGTTTGTTGTCGTCTCTTTTTTTTTATTACGTTTACATTGGCGCACTTGTGTGTGGCGCGAGTGAGACGCTCTTTTGATGCGCACTCACACTAATTTAATTTATATTATATTTTTGCACTGTGTTCCATTTCATCATTTTTCTTCGTATTTTGCACTGTGTTGATTTTTGTTATTTAACCCATAACCGTCTGAGTATATCCATACATTCTACTGGCATTTGATTGTACTGGCGTTGTCATCATCACAAACACCGCCATTACCCTGACACTGACATCAGGTTGTTCCCAACATCACGATAGCGACGGAACTGACACTCAGCGGTGAGCTTCAAAAATTGTAGAGCAAATATTTTATGAGAAAAATTATTTCATCAGTTTTATTGAGTCCGTCATCTATGACAAATGGGGTAATTCTGTCATAATATATTCGAAATAGTTTCATTTCGACTTAAGTGCTCCGACCTTCACAGCTCTGTAGTGCCTACATGCTGGATGACTCTTCCTGTCTAATGTTTTTGTTTCCTATGTTTTCATATCTAATATTTTCCAGTTTAATATTTTCTTTCTTAATATTTTTCTCCCAAACATTTTTTTTTCAGAGTTTTCCTTTCTATTATTTTGAGATTCCGATGAACACCTCAGCTTTGTTAGGTTATTTTAGGACTTGCGAATTAAATGATCTTCAAATTGTGATCTTGAATTTAATTGTGGTCTTCAACACAATGCTAGTTAGTCTACTTGCAGTTCAGATTTGAAGTGCTCAACCTCGTCGTACAAGAATATTTTCTGTTGCTATTTCGTTTTTTTAAGAATTTCTCTATACTTTGCAGGGGTTTTGTTTCTATTTGTAAGAATTTCCAAATATTATACCGATATTTGTAATCATTTTGCCTTTCTAAATACCTTCCTGGCATTTCAATTTATGAGTTAAGAATTCGTACTTCACTAAATGACAATTGTTCGTTGTCGTCATACACGGCTACAACATACCAGCACAAACACACAAACAACGTTTCCGCAAGCTCGTAGCGAGCGTGCCTTGCATTTCTGCATTCGGCCTCCACTTGCCATGCATTTAATTTCTGGAAGCAAATCTGTGGCTCCGTCACTCGAGGGCTTGCAGTAAATTGAAGAGGGTCGCTGCCACACAGCAGCCCGGGCCGCTCCTTCAATATAGAGCCTCGAATTCTTCTGCTCGAACGCGTGCTGCTTTGCAGGCGCTGGAAATTCTGCTCGGTCGAGTGTACGTAAAGCCGACGCTCGTAGCGCTGCCGAGTGTGCGTACCGGCACTCGTAGCGCTGCCGAGTGTGCGCACAACCTTCGCTCGTAGCGCTGCCGAGTGTGCGTACAGCCGGCACTCGTAGCGCTGCCGAGTGTGCGCACAGCCGGCACTCGTAGCGCTGCCGAGTGTGCGTATAGCCGGCACTGGTAGCGCTGCCGAGTGTGCGTACAGCCGGCACTCGTAGCGCTGCCGAGTGTGCGTACAGCCGGCACTCGTAGCGCTGCCGAGTGTGCGTTCAGCCGGCACTTGGTAGCGCTGCCGAGTGTGCGTACAGCCGGCACTCGTAGCGCTGCCGAACGCCAAAACTTGCTCTTTCTAAGCGCAGGGGATCTTGTGTCGGTTCACACCTTAAACATAGATTATCCGTCTCCATAACTTCACACAAAATAATGCCTTCCTCTCTTCGGAACACTTGAACTAACATCTAATCTATCAGAAAACAGCTTGATGATCGATACTTTGGTCTTCAACCGTTTCAAAATTTCATTGCACCTCTCTAAATGAACTTTTTCATTTGATTAGTTATGAGGGGCTTTCTACTTAGTGCATAAGAGGTTAGGCCAAAGCTTTTGATTGCTCTGTGAATTGTAGTGATGGTGACAAGTCTTTTCTTAGCCAGTGTCAATAATGGCACGCTTTCGAGTTTTGCGAATATTTTCTTTTCTCTGTGTGTAACGAATTGCTCAGTAATTTTGCCCAGGTGCATTACAGTGTTTGTAAACACCATGAACTGCCTGTCTAGGATGCTGGAAGTATTTTTCAACAAAGGCTAGGCTTTGGCTTGCTTGCCGAAGTTCACAGATAGTTTAATATTTCGACTGCTCCATTGCTTAATGTTCATGCAACGAACTCTAAATGTTAATTGCTGCTTCATAGATAACTGAGCACAACTGGTGCTCTTCTGTGTTGCCAACTTTTAGAGGGATCATAATTACCAACGTTTTTAGATTTGTGCGGATTCATCTGAAAGACCATGTTCTTTAATATTGTTGAATTATCCATGTATTATTTGATGTGGATTTTCTCCATGTGTTCTTGCTATCAACAGATCCTTTATTTCAGTCCAGTGTTGTTGGAGCATTCTTTGCTAAATTGCAGCGAGCGGGGTGAAGTGTTATGTGTTCTTTCGGTAACCCCATACAGTTTTCGTTTAGGTTTTACATCAGTTCGGTCCACTTTAAATGAAATCTACTACTTCATGGGCACTTTTTCATTCACATAGAAAAGAAACTTTCTACCACCTCTGCTAAAGTGACCCAAGAACTTCCTGCAGTATGTTTTTAAGCTGGATTTTGGGTAAAAAATCTACGGCAATAGCTTGCCGAATTTCACAAAATTTCAAAGTATTTAAATTTGTTCAACTTTAAGAAATAAGCCATCGAAGACCATTGCTGGACGTCACGGCTTCTCTGAATCAAGGCCGTCCCCTAAACAGCTCTTCCTTGTAATCA
Source organism: Platorchestia sp. MABIK (assembly GCA_014220935.1). NCBI lineage: Eukaryota > Metazoa > Arthropoda > Malacostraca > Amphipoda > Talitridae > Platorchestia > Platorchestia sp. MABIK. The sequence continues at coordinate 25,307 of JACJUY010001429.1, read as the reverse complement.
CGGCCGTCCCTAATTATTTCTGCCATCTTTGGTTACGGCCGTCCTTTCTAATCACGGCCGTCCTCTAAAGGGCATTCCCGCTTTATCACGGCCGTTTTCTTACAGCGGTTATTAGTTTCACCCGTCCTACCTTATCACGGCCGTACTTCTTGATCACTGCTGTCACAAACCACAACTGCTTCTCAAGACCACTTCAAATCACGACCTCTTCTCTCAAGCCCCTCGCAAGACCACTTCACATCACGGTCGCCGCAAATCTTAAGACTGCCCCCAAAGTTGGCCGGCGTGGAGGAGGCGCAGAGCAGTAGCGCGGCGGTGCCCGGGGCCGACGGGGCGCGGATGAGGCGACCGCGCAGCGCGCTATGCCGCGCCTGCTCTACATGCTGGACGGCGGCCACCCTTGGGGCTTCCGAGTGCAGGGCGGCGACGGCGAGCTGCCGCTCCTCGTCTCCAAGGTGAGCTTCTGCCGTGTCTTTTGCATCGACACTTCTGCTGTGCTGCGTTGGTCTCTTACTGGCGTTTTGGTGGGTGTGAGGAATGATTTCCTGTGACCTTAAAGGAACTTTTGGGCACTTTGAATGGTTTCGGGAATGATTTCTTGTTACCTCTAAAGGAAGGAGTTCCTGTGACTACAGGAATGAGTTCCTGTGACCTTGACGTTTTGGTGCCTTGGTGGATGTGAGGAATGATTTCCTGTGACCTTATAGGCCATTTTTGGCACATAGATGGATTTTAGGAATGACTTCATTCGGCCTTAAATGGACTGACTTATTGGCACTTTTTGGAACAATAATGGATTTATGAAATTATTTCCTGTGGTTTTCAGCGGAATGACTTCCTGCGATTTTTGCCGCATTGATGGCTTGAGGGAATGGCTTACTGTGACTTTTTGGCTCATTAATGGCTTAAAAGAATGACGTACAGTGAATGTTTAAAATTTTGCCTTGCTGTGTGAACATTACAGCGATATATGTATTTGAAATTGTAATGTTGTTATTCATCGTAACATGGCGATCTGACGAGTCATGTCGAATGACGAGCGTGACAATTTTCCCCCTGCAACAAAAAAACAAATTTATGCTATCAAAGAAACAATAACTTTTAAATGTTTTAAATTTGATGTGAAGAGCATTTTATTTTATATTGATCCGAATTTAGTTACAAAATCAAAATAATTATTCGCTAGGCACAGATAATTACTGATGAAAGTACAAAAATTACTCTTACTAAAACGTTGATTGTTTGCAAGCGTTACATAGTCAGTTACGAGACCGTGTCAGTTACATACGAGGCTAATGCAATCAGTTACGAGACCGTGTCAGTTACGTACGAGGCTAATGCAATCAGTTACGAGACCGTGTCAGTTACGTACGAGGCTAATGCAATCAGTTACGAGACCGTGTCAGTTACGTACGAGGCTAATGCACTCAGTTACGAGACCGTGTCAGTTACGTACGAGGCTAATGCACTCAGTTGCGCGGCTTACGTAATTTATCACGAGACTGATGTCACTAGTTAAGAGAAGAAGTTAATTAGTAACGAAACCAATTGTTTACAATCGAGTTACTAGAACGAATTAATTTGAATGCACACTGCTTTGTCATTCCAACAGGGTTTCGTAAGAAATCAGTTCTTTGCTCATGTTGTCTGACGTGTTTAGGGAGAATTTATTTAGAGAATATGTAGATGGAGTGTCTATACATATGTATATAAATATGGAGTATTTGTATATGAAATACATGTATTTAGGGAACATAAATATACACCTTGTGTACATATATTGTTAATATCCATTAAGGAACTACTTCACAATTTTTAAAAATTTCAATTTTGTTTGTGTAAAAATTAGTTTAAAGGCTTTTAAAGCTTTGACATCAATATTTCTTGGTATATTTCTCGAGCGACAGCGTTTTCCTCAACCATCCACAAAATGTTATGAGATTTTTGTTCACTGATCGCTGAACATTCGTTGATTGCTTTTCTTTTTCAAAGAACCATTCTCGTTTTCAGATGGTCTAGCCATATCAGTGAAGGGCACTAGTTATTTTTTTTTTTTTTGATGGGCGCGGAATTTTTTTATGGGATCATATAAGATTGCGAAATTTTTAACAGCGCTTCTGTAGGCGCGGTTTTCGTTCCAGTTTTTGACGTCTACGTGTTCCTTGTGACATTTTTGTGCAGTTGAAGCAAATTTCTGTTGCATGCCAGTAATATGCAGAAACAAAATAGCCACCTACATTCTCCTAGTACATTGTATTTTATTCAGTGTTTTCCACGTTGAAGAAAAGCATTTATGCAGAAAAAATAACAACCATTCTTTTCTTTTTACGAGAAGACTTTAACGCACAAACGACACTTCTACGACTGACCATCAGGGCATTTAAATACTACAAATATGAATCACAAAAGTTTCGTGTTTTTCACATGTAAAACTGCCAGGGTGTTGCCCGTTTTGGATCACGATAACGACGTGCTTCGAAGGCCACGTGTTCAGTCACAAGTCATCGACTGGAATTCAGCGAACAGTTAGAGCTGTATCAGGTAGGGCTGTATCAGTTGGGGCTTTATCAGTTAAGGCTTTATCAGTTAGTGCCGCATCGGTTAAGGCTGTACCAGTTAGGGCTGTACCAGTTAGGGCTTTATCAGTTAAGGTTGCATCAGTTAGGGCTGTACCCGTTAGGGCTATATCAGTTAGGGCTGCAGCAGTTAAGGCTGGATCAGAAAGTCGTGAAGGGCGTACCCTCGGAACACAGACCTATGGAGCCGTCGTTACTTCTGCTGCTCTTCCGTTCTTTAAATGACGTCGTTTTTGTGTGCACGTCTTATTGGGGGCTTGATGGCATCGATGTTGTTATGGAGAGGTCTCTGTGTTTTGTTTGGTATTTGGAGCTCTCTTTGAAGGTCTTAATATGTATTTTGTTCTGTATTTGTAGCTTTCTATGATGGTCTCTATGTTTTGTTTTTTAATCTTAGCGTTCTTTGATAGTCTCAATATTTTGTTTGGTATTAGAAGCTCTCTTCAAGGGTTTAAGTATTTCGTTTGGTCTTCATAGCCTTCTCTGAGTATTTCTGTTCCTTCAACGAGATTTGTAGCCTTGGGTGAGTGCCCTTTTTTCTACAATATATTTCGCCTTATGTCAGAGTCTCAGTCTCTTTTACGATATTTATAGCCTTAGGTGAGAGTCCCCGTATCTTGTACGATATTTATAACCTTAGGTGAGAGTCCCAGTCTCTTGTACGATATTTATAGCCTTAGGTGAGAGTCCCAGTCTCTTCTACGATATTTATAGCCTTAGGTGAAAGTCCCAGTCTCTTGTACGATATTTATAGCCTTAGGTGAGAGTCCCAGTCTCTTCTACGATATTTATAGCCTTAGGTGAGAGTCCCAGTCTCTTGTACGATATTTATAGCCTTAGGTGAGAGTCCCAGTCTCTTCTACGATATTCATAGCCTTAGGTGAGAGTCCCAGTCTCTTCTATGATATTTATAGCCTTAGGTGTGAGTCCCAGTCTCTTCTACGGTATTTATAGCCTTAGATGAGAGTCCCAGTCTCTTGTACGATATTTGTTGCCTTTCGTGTATGTCTCAGTCTCATGAAAGATAGATGTCGCGTTCTGTGAGTGTCCCAGTCTATAGAACGATATGTGTCGCGTTCTGTGAGTGTCTCAGGTCTCCAGAACGATATATGTTGCGTTCTGTGAGTGTCCCAGTCTCCAGAACGATATATGTTGCGTTCTGTGAGTGTCCCAGTCTCCAGAACGGTATATGTTGCGTTCTGTGAGTGTCCCAGTCTCCAGAACGATATATGTTGCGTTCTGTGAGTGTCACAGTCTATTCTTACGCCCCAAACGACAAGGAATCACTGCAAGGAATCCTTTCCTGCAGCGTCATGGGAACACGGCACCCCAAGAGGCAGTTTGTGCAGTCCCCCACCGCAGAATCGACCGCAAATTGGCAGCGTTCAATTGTGGGTCTTATTTATTCGCTGATAGGTGCTGTTCAGCTGGATAGGCAGCGTCATCCGAGGGTTTATTCCCACTCATTTGGTTTCCATACTGCATTGTAGCTATTGGATTATAATTATTCCTTCATTGAAGAGTATCTTAGTTTGTTGAATTATTCCTTCATTTAAGAGTGTCTTCGTTCGATGGATAATTACTTCATTAAAGAGTATTTTAGTTCGTTGAATTATTCATTCATTAAAGAGTATCTTAGTTCGTTGGATTATTCATTCATTAAAGAGTATCTTAGTTCGTTGGATTATTCCTTCATTGAAGAGTATCTTAGTTCGTTGGATTATTCCTTCATTAAAGAGTATCTTAGTTCGTTGAATTATTCATTCATTAAAGAGTATCTTAGTTCGTTGAATTATTCATTCATTAAAGAGTATCTTAGTTCGTTGGATTATTCCTTCATTAAAGAGTACCTTAGTTCGTTAGTTTTTCCTGAATTTTTACTTCTCTCTGTTCGGTTATGTCCTCTCTTTCATGTTGTTGAAAATTATTTTATTGCAGATCGGCTTTTTGCTGAAATTCCTCAGTATTGTCTTTTTGGTTAAATTTTACCTAAAAGCGGTAGAAATGAAATTTTTTTAACCAGGAAGCTCGCCAAACTGTCGACCTATCTAGTCTACCTATCTAGGCTAGATAAGTACATCGTTACCTATCTATGCTAGATAAGTACATCTATACCTATCTATGCTAGAAAAGTACATCTAAACCTATCTATGCTAGATAAGTACATCTATACCTATCTATGCTAGATAAGTATATCTATACCTATCTATGCTAGATAAGTAGATCTATACCTATCTATGCTAAATAAGTGCAAATATACAAATCTATTGGAAAGATTAACTCACATTCGCATACGTTCGCGAAAAAATACTGCGCAGTCTTTGTTTACCAAAAAAAAAAAAACGAATCGAAGACAGCCCGCACACGTATAATTTTCTCGTGATAGTATCCCACATTCAACCAAGTATTTGAAAATGTTCACACGTCATTCCCGAGAGAATTCATGGCTGTACGTAAAAAAATATTCATCCCACTCATTTTCTAACGTAAGAAAAATACATATCCCACTCATTCTATAACGTAAAAAATATGTATCCCATTCATCCCTAAGCGTAAAAATAAATATCCCACTTATTGTTTTACGTAAAAAAAACACATCCGACTCATTCTTTAACGTAAAAATGTTCACTCCACTCATTCAACGACGTAAAACACCGACTCGAAGATGCCCCTAATTTCCTCGTGGAAGTATAATGCCGAA
>JACJUY010001428.1:83051-143313 GCA_014220935.1 Platorchestia sp. MABIK | reverse complement strand
GAATCTAAGGACAAAATTTTCGGCTGATAATATTTTCCATTTGGGTGTGACAAAATATGTAAGTGTCTGAAGAACTGTTCTTGGCGCACGTTAGTTCAATTTACTTAGTTTTTATACTCATAGCATTTTGCAATCCAAACTTATTATATAATTCCTATTTTACCGGAACGTGGATTGAAAACACCAAATAGATTAGCTGTTATACTCCGAGAAAAATACGTTCCGTGTACTTCGCGCATCACAATACAGGGTGAGTAAGGTATCTGAGGACGCCTTAAGCACGTTTAGAAAAACGGAAAATGAAACCGGTTATCTTTGAAACTTACAATTTCTTGTGATATAAGAAATAAACAGAATATCAACTTACGTTTTGTTCTATTTATCCTCCTTCGACTTCTATCCCCGACTCAATTCGAGCCCGAAACCGATTGCAAGCTTTGATCAGGTGTTCTTTATTTTTGCCCTCCATTGCTATATACAGGGCTATTGCTTCCATCAGCGAGGATTTGGTGCCATGAAGATGCTTAATAACTTCCTCTTCAACGACGCCACATACGTTATACTCCAAAGGTTAAGGTCTGGTGAGTTAGGAGGCCATAAGTTTGGTTGGACATGATCATGAAAATTCTCGGCCATCCAATCCTGGATTTTGAGAGTTTTATGGGATGGAACCGAATCCTGTTGGAAGACATAGGCCCTTCCGTTGGCTACGCTGTCTATCCAGGCTTAACAATGATTTGAAGAGTTTCGACATTGACATTGACACAGAGCATAGCATTGACTCCAAGGCCCTGTGGAAAAAATGAGGAGGCATGAGGCTCTTCACTGCAAACAACACTGAAAACCGTCACTATTGCTGGAAGCATCGTGTTCTGAGTGAGTCGGAGCGTTAACAGTGCTGTTTTCTCTTGCTCGTGGCCACTTCATCTCCATTGTTTTCATTCCAATACCTGATGCTACACCTGAACATGTCATCGAAACAGGTCATAGGTGACTAGGCTTAATTGGGTGATCACCTCAATTAGATATCATGTCAGTCTCACCTCAATTAGATATCAGTTTCACCTCAATCTTGGCAAATGTATAACAGATGTATGTAAACATTTATGACAGCTGTTTGTGAACTTTGTAACAACGGCATCAGCAATTTTTACATACCAATGTTATTATAAAATTTAGATTTCCATCTTGTTCGCTTTCCTACATTATTTGAATGAAATTTTTTCACCACTAAAGTTAATATAACTTGTAAACCATATTAGCTGATTAAGTCGTTGTCGTCAAAATTTGTAAAAAATTTATTACCTGTTGTATGTAAACTTTGTGAACAACGCCCTCAGCAATTTGTACGCACCAGCCAGTGTTGTGATTTTGAACTCCAATATTGTTCGCTCATGGAGTGAGTATGTGTGTACTCACGAAATCGCACTAGATTTTATTTCCTCTATTCTCTCATACTTCCTAAGCTAGTTTTTAGACAGGAATATCCTTTTAATTTCTCCTCTGCATTTCGTTTTTAAGTAATATATTACATACTGCTTACTGTTTACTAATTTTAAATGACTGATCACGCTGATGGATTCGATGAAATCGATCCAAATCTCAATCATTTGAACAGACTATATCCAAACCTAAACGACTCTCAAGAATGTAGGTATACTAATATATCAAAATTCAATGAAACTATACGAATAACTTGCCACGATTTCTCACTCCTGTGTTGGAACTGTAGGTCACTCTATCCAAAAATGGAAGAGATACAATGTACTATTACTGAACTTAAGTATAACCTAGACGTGATTAGCTTCACCGAAAGCTGGCTAGATGACTCAACCAAAGACATGATTCGATTTGAAAATTATCACAGTTACCATTCGCTACGAAAAAACAAGCGAGGCGGAGGCATCAGTAGGGATATATCTAACCACATAGACTCGAGAATCATAGCGGGTGCAACAACGAATCGGGATCAAATAGAATCACTCTTCGTAGAACTGTCTAGAGATGGTAAACGAATTGTGCTTGGAACGGTGTATAGGCCTCCTACAGCCTGTCCTATATCCTTTCTGAATGAGCTAAATCGTATTATTTCTCAGTTCAACAGGTCCTAATCCAATGACATAATAATATGCGGTGACTTCAATTATGATTTACTGAAACATGAAAGCTATGAGCCAATCTCTAATTTCCTAAATGCCTTTCAGTCTAAATCCTTCCTTCCGTTCATCACAAAGCCTACACGAATATCCTCAGAATGTGCAACGCTGCTTGACAATGTCTTTATGACAGACCCAACTGATTTTCTCGCTGGAATAATTACTTCTGACTTATCGGATTATTTTCCAGTTTTTCTTATTAAGAAATATGTCTATATTGCTTGCACCGAACCACGGGCTGAAACTTACTCGTATCGTAAAGTAAATGAATCAAATTTAGAAGAAATGCGCACCGTTTTAGAAGAATCCATGCCAACATTGCACCTCTCTCACCACAATGATGCAACGAGCATTGATGAAGCAGTAGTAAAGTTGACTGAAACTATAATGACCGCATACAATCAATGTTGCTCAATTGTAACTCGTACAGTTAACCCGAAAAATAAACAAAAGCCCTGGATTACTCGAGACTTCGTGATAAATATAAAGAAACGTCAAGCGTACCTAGCCCTCCTTTACGAAGGGCGAATATCTAGAGAAACATATAACCGATTCAGAAACTGTGTGACAAACCAGATAAGAAAATAAAAAAAGAGCTACTTTACGCTCAAGTTTACTCAATTTAAAGCTGACGTTAAAATGACTTGGCGCCTCCTTAACTCTTGCTGTAAACCGAACAACGCCGAGAAAAAGTTTATTGAATATGTTGTTCAAGATAATGTAAAATCCCATGAAAAGAAAGAAATTGCTAATCTCTTTAACAATTTCTTCGTACACGTAGGGAAAACTATAGCTGATGGTATTCCAAGTGAACCTACTGATCACCTGGAATACATGGATCATCTTCGAGAACACAACTCCTTTTTCTTTACGCCTACCAACTCTTCCTACGTAGTTGCGTGCATAAACAACTTGAAAAATAAATCGAGTGGGTTACAAACGTTTCCGACTAAAGTACTTAAAATGATTGCAGAAATTGTCGCCCTGCTGAGATCCAATATTAATAACCAGTCTCTCCTCCTAGGCACTTTTCCAAACTCCCTTTAATTGCTAGAGTAACCCCCATCTTTAAAAATGGTAGAAAAATCTTGTTCAAAATAAGAGTACACTTTTTTATACACAATTTTTTCGAATACCTTGCTAATAATTGGTAGCACGGTATTCGAAAAAATTGTGTTTAAAAAAGTGTACTCTTATTTTGAACACAAATCATTTCTCTTTGATAAACAATACGGCTTTCGTTGCAAAAAATCAACAACACAGGCAATATTAAATCATTTACAATTCCTTTATTCAAATATAGATGTAGGAAAGCCTGTCTTCTCTGTATTTCTTGACTTTCGAAAATCATTCGATTGTGTGGACCATAACATATTACTCTCGAAACCACACTGTTATGGCATTCGAGGAGTTGCCCATGATTGGTTCAGATCATCCCTAACAAATCGGAAGCAATACGTTTTCATTCACGGCGCAAAATCGGACCCACTGACAATTAGCCATGGAGTTCCACAAGGATCTGTTCTTGGGCCTCTTCTATTTCTGATTTTTATCAATGATATTATTAAATCTACATTATTTTTCAAATTCATACTTTTTGTCGATGACAGCTCGCTCTCTGCGGTCCTTCCTGACCAAAATCCCGCTATGATTGCGGAGAGTATAAATAATGAACTCCACAAGGTTTCATCGTGGCTTAAAGCTAATAGAATAAGCCTTAATATCGATAAAACAAAATATATTACATTCTCAAACAATGAAAATATATCTCTCCCACGCATTAAAATTGGCGAAGGTGAAATCGAAGAAACCAACTCATGTAAATTTCTGGGCATCATAATAGATAAACATCTGACCTTCAAAGAGCACATCGCTCATATTAGTTCTAAATTATCAAAATCCATCGGAATCCTAAATAAAGTCAAAAATTTCCTCCCTGAATCAGCCTTACAAATACTATACCGAACGCTCATTTCACCATACTTGCAACACGGAATAGAAGCATGGCACGGAACTGATAAAAATAAAACAAATAAAATTTTTACTCTGCAGAAAAGGGCCATCAGAGTGGTAAAGAACCTAGAATATAATGCTCACACAAATGATTCATTCAAAAATTTACAAATACTTAAACTTTCGGATCTCTACAAAATCTCCATTTGAAATTTCATTTACAAAACATTAACAAATGATGGCGACAATAACCTAAAACAATTATTAACTGCGCAAACTGGTCATCANCAGAATACTAGTCGTGTAAGATCACCAAGTCAAATCTTGCCTCCTACATGTCTGATCCTAATAATGTATTTTGCCATGGTTAATATCGCCGATCTTCAGTCTGTTCTTTAATCGCTTATCGAATATACTTTTAAATATAGTCCATATGACCTTTATTGTGAAATGAAGCATCAAATATCGAGTTAATTATCTCATTGATCAGTCAAATGCGAAACTAGATTAAGTGAATTAGGTTAAACTTTATTGTACACCTTAGGATAACGTGATGGTAGGATGTCCTAGAAGTCGCTGAACTTGTTCGGGCCCACAGGTAGCTATACGCAAATTCGACCATTGTACTAGACTTAAGAAACATTCTACCTCTGTAACACCTGTGGGAAATAAATTGTTTAAATTGTTTAAATTGTTTAAATTGTTTAAATTGTTTAAATTCAGCTCCTTTCTAACTTTACAATGGTCTTTTAGATCTGGCAAAGGCGAAAGATCTTTTAGAAATCTTGCAATTTCTAAATTGCTGTGATTTGCTTTTATGGGCTTTATAACAGCGTGTCTTTTCATTTCATCAAGTAGAGTGGTCTCTACCATGGAATCGTTTGAAATAAAAACTATTTATTATTATCGGGCAAGTATTACAAAAATATAAATGTCCAGAGATCCTCACGCACCCTGTGTGTTACCTTACCTGCACGATGAGAAGTGCTTCTTTCAGGCGTATTATATGGGAACTAGTGCACACGACCCGTCGAAAATGACGGGATTCGACATTTTCTTTAAACATATCTTTCAGGTTTAGATCACAAACAAATATATCCCTCCTAATAGTACACGCTATTAAAATATTCATCTACTCGTGCACTGGTGAAACCCATTTCACAGATACGCCCGTTAAAGCATCCTTTAAGACCGTGACAGAGAGACGAACCAATCAATTGAATGTTTTTAATGGTATTCTCACTGTAATAAGCTAATAACATAGGAGAAATAACGCAAAAAAAAATTTTCATAAATTTATAAATAAACTAGTGTACACAACCCGTCAAAAATGACGGGATTCTACATTTTCTTATAAATAAGTCTCAAGATATGGATGATAAACAAAATACATCTATCCTAATAGTACTCGAGATTACAATTTTCTTGCACTTGTGCACTGGTGAATGAGTGTCACAGACACAGACACACGTGCCAACCAAGCAAGCAACACCTGTGCTATTGTTTAACAAGTCAAAATTTTTTGAAAAATTTGATATTTCTTTAACATCACGATTAAGCTGCATTGATATTTCTTTAACATCACGATTAAGCTGCATTTTCTTAACAATAGATTCGACTTTCACTTAATATTTTTGACTTATAAACAAAAAAGAGCAGATGCTAGATTTTTTATGGCATTTGAATGGCATCTAGGAAATCAGCCAAGCGAGTAAATCTCCATTGTAATACATGGGAGAAATTACAAAAAAAGTACATATAGTTTTCAATATATGGGAACACATAGCGTTTTCTTACACAGGGCGTTTTAGAACATAAAGGAACAAAATTGCACACCATGTAGAAAATGGCCGAATAAACACTTTTTCTGAAATAAATATTATTATTACATAGTAATAGCGATAAAGCTCCACTTGGTAGCGTAGCCCGTGTGTTGCACCTCCTCTATTATAGCATTAAAATACTACTTAATGACCAATCTCCAAATCAACATGATTTGGAAATTGTGCAAGGCTGTACCCATGATTATCATCTTCTGCAGATATGCTTGAAAATCACCCTTGAAGCGCAGATGGCGTAATATATTAGACATAACATGAAATGCACTCGTATTACGTTTTGACAGTCTAAATCGATAACTAAGAGAGAAAATTGTTAGAGAAATCCTCTATTTTAGAACATACGATTTCTACGTATCCTCATCTTTAGTGTGGTAAAAATGATCGCCCATAAATGTAAAATTGTCGTACTTTTCATTTAGCCTCATTAAAAAAATTCTAAACGCTTTGCGCAGCTTTGCAAAATAACATAGGAGCGAAGAATTCACAGAGCAGCTATATACCTAGCTGTACAATGAAAGTGTTCTGCTAACCGTGGATTGGCTTGACTCATTTAGCACGCTAGTGTGCCGAGATGTTCTGGTGCAGGGCTGCCCTATCTTTCACCTGTGGCTACCCATTTTGAAATAAATAATCTATTCATAACCCGTATTCGTTCAAATAACTTTATGTGAGGACTTTTATTCCGAAAACCCGTTTATTAGGGAATTGCTATTTCGTAAAACACAAACGAACAATCATCTGTATTAGGGGAATTAAAACAAAAATCCAATTTAATTGATACCTACATGTTAGAGGTTGAAACTGAAGTTACTTATGAATCAGCCTAAATAAAAACACACACAATTTAATTATTTATTTCGAAACGTATACTCACCTTTCTTTAATGTTCGGTAATAACTTTTAATATAATTACTTAGTCCATCGCACTGACTAAATGTGATGGTGGTACTGTATTGTTTCGACTCACAATTTTATCTTGGGCATTGCGGTTGATATCGCACATCTCAAATCGTCCACCAAATTTGATTTATTTCGGTACTAGTTTTTGATGATAAGAAGTTGGGAAAGCGCTGTTTCACACCAGTATGTCGTTGGGAGCGGCGCAAATTTCTTATTGAGAAATCCGATAGCGCTGGAAATATCATTTTCCAGTTGATTGACCATTAAATCAAGCTCCTGCTTCAAAATTATTTTGGGGTTCAGTAAACTTTTTACACGATTACAGGAACATCAGATACATTGATAATGAAAGGGTAGGTCGTAAGGCAAAAAGATTTGCTGAATTCGCTAGGAAAATAGCCTGATATTTCAACAACAATATTTTGCAAGTGTTCTTTTATCAAGGCGTGCATATCATCAATATTAATTTGATTCGCTGCTTCCTCAACCGTCTGCTCTAGAGTGGGAAACATATGTATAATTTATTTTGCTCCATTTTTGTGATCCAGAGTTCGAGCTTCATTTTGAAAGATGCCATCTTCTCAGAAAATATTATTATTGATCTCAGAAGACCATTATCATAATCTCCTTTCCTTGTAGTGAAGAATTAATTTTATTAAAGATATTAAATACGTCGATTAAGTATCCCAATTTGAACAACGTAGATTCCTCTGTAAATATAGATTCAAATTCATTTATATTTTGAGAACCGAAAAAAACTGCAGCTCACTTCTTAATTCAAAATCTGTTCATTTTTTAATACGAGAGCCCTCTTACCTCAGTGTTGAACAGTTCAACGTCAAGTAAGGAACCCAAATCTTCACATAGAAAATGGAAAAATCTAATTGCAAGTGGCTTTGATTTTACAACATTCGCTTCTTTAATTACACGATTGAGAACTTCCTTGAATGGTGCAGGCAATATCTCGGTAGCTAAAACTTATCGATGAATCGTACGAGTTCCAATCACTCGTGGAGTCACTTTTTTAACTGAAGATTGGAAGCCAGACTTACAGCCAAGCCTTGTGGGTGCCCCGTCGGTACAAACTCCACACAATCTCTTCCATTCAGTTGAGTGTTGTTCAAAGAAATTAATAATTAGACAGTAAATATCTGCAGCGGTAGTTGTAGTTTGCACAGGTTTACAAAACAAGAACTCTTCTTTCATTTTTCATTTTCAAAATAACAACTATACGCAAGAAGTTGTGAAAAATTTGGCACATCTGTAGTGTCATCAAGCTGTGTGCTGAACAGCCCGGCTGGAGAGTTCTTGTATAACTTGAGGTCAATTGTCATTGGACACACAGCATCTTTAATTCTTTAGTTTACTGTGTTATTTAACAAGGATTGAGGTAACTATTGATTTACTGAGTCATTTACTGAGTCAACTATTGATTTACTACAATATATTTGGTGCACGGAAAAATAAGATTTTTATCGATTATGTGTGTTTTTTAGCCCGTGCTATCTTTAATTCAACCGTCAAATGAAGCTCAATGGCGGCTAAGTTTTTGTTATGAAATGCTTCACTAGCATCAAGCCAACGGCTCTTAACACCATCAACCTTTGTTTTTAAAAAATAAGTACCTTTATATTTTCAGCTAGGATACTTGGTCTGGAGATGTCTTTGTTGGTTAGTTCGTTTCATAAATTTGTGAGCAAATACCCCCAAACATATTACACGCCCTTCTACGCCTGCAATAACTAAGCTGGTGACTCGTGACTCCCCCACTTCATAAAATCATTGCAGTATTTCCTCTTTCTTACTCTCATTTCTCTGAAAGAGCCAAGTTGCTAATAACAGCGCAGTATTTCACAGGAAGTACGCGTCACTGCAGGCACGATACTGACGAATGGCACGAGTGAAGAGACCAAAATAATACAAACAAAACGCGTTAAGACAGCATTTCACGCTCTTCCGAGTACCTCATTTCAGTATTATTATTATAGTTACCTTTATAGTATCACATGACGCTATTGTCAATTATAGTTCAAAATATTTACATGGAATGAACGTGCCACTGATGTCGAGTCCCTTTTTACTAACGTACCCGTCCATGAAAGAGTTGAAATAATTATGTCAAGACTATACCACCATCCATCCCGACCGCCACCTAGCATTCCACATGAAATATTCAAATATCTGTTGATGATTTGCACAACTGCAGAACAATTCAGTTCTGCGGTTTACTCACGAGGAAATGCAGGAAAAACAGTTTCACTTCTTGGACGTCTGCAAAGGAACACAATTTTCAACTTCTGTTTACGTTGAACCTACTGATAATGGCGCATACACACACTTCACTTCCCAGGTGTCCCAGTCTCACAAGAAATCAACTGCAAAGACACTACTTCGCGCATTGAAATATTGCTCAACATGGGAGACATGCAAGCACGAAATCAACCGCATAAAACCAGTATTAATTAACAACTTAATGATTTTAGACAACATAGTGAAAACACTTTTAAATAGATATTATGGTTGTGGTCAGAATCGCTCAGTAGAAACAGTTGACCTCTACGTCGACCTTCACAACCTCGGAACTTACAAAAAAGACGTAGATTTTCTGACGAAAACAGTTTTGCAACACACTCATTTAATCGATACTTCTAAGAAGATTGTCGTCAGGCCGCATTTTAAGCCATGAAAACTAGTAACAGTCTTCACTACCAGACTTCGAGCACCAGATCTCCAGCGGGCGGGCATGGTCTACAAGTTCGCCTGCCCGGAGGAAAGCTGGAGACACACCACCTGCACGCTGGAGAGAAGAGCGGAACAGCATCGTTATTCATCTAGCAGCATCTTCAAACACTTCAGAGATCATCACCGAAAAGAACCACCCAACTTGGATGTATTCCTCCCAGCTTTCAGCATAATGCACACTTACTCTGACACAGCATCCATAAAAATTGCGGAAGCTTTAGAAATCAGAAAACATGCACTGATAATAAATGTAAAGTACAACGAATTTTCCAATTACCTAAACTTGTTCACATAGAAAAAGAACTCATGCCGCCAGTCTCACGCCAAGCTTCGATCAGTGCACTTCCTTCCCTCTTCTTAATGTCTGCTCCGTTTATCCAACTAGCTACCTAAATTTTATCTTGAACTACAAAGAATTTAGTTTATAATTATTTAGTCTAGCTGACAGATGCTCGATGACTTTGTATTTTCATAGCTGTAATTTTATGCATCCGAGGATAGAGTGCAGGAAAATATTCTCGAAACCCTCGACAGCGAAAAAGGATAAAAGTAATGCAGGACTACAAAGAAAGTAGAGCTAGGGGGCTGTAGAGTGATTCCTTCTAACAACACATTGTATTTATAAAGCTTTTATCAGCTTCAATTTCAGATTATGTAAAAGTTTTGTTTATCGTGAGATACACGTTCTTGTTGAAAACTGCTTGTCAACTGCCAGTTTGCGATCAACATGTTCATTACAAGCACTATCTTCTTGTCATCATAACTTTTGTTTGAGTGACGAAATTTACATTCTGATTTCACATTTGGTATCAGAATATGATAAATAGTCTAAAGAGCACATTCGCGCACGTAATCATAAATTGAAGAACACAACCGGTAGAAATGTCACCAGAAGAGAAATGAAGAACATCTCTAGTTTGGTAGGTGAACAATATTCTCACCTGTCTTACGCAATCACCGGAGCTTATGCTGCTCGTAACAGGATTAGAATATGTTTCTTAATGACGTATTCGTCTCATTTGTGGTAAACTCGAATTTGTCGAACTTATGTCGTTGGTAATGACGGCGTTAATTGATACCAATATTCACACAATACAAACAGAAATATCCTTCTGAAGGACGCAACAATAAATTCTGAGTTTGATTTCAACCTGACCTCAAATCTATGAGTAAGAAATCTACAATTTAAGGCCATCAAAAGTGTCGGGTGCTAGCTCTTAGAAATGTGATACATGAACTCCTGGAGATCTTGGCATCCCAACACTGTGGTTGCACTTACCTGTAGACAGCAAATCCGAAATTTAGTGTAGTAGTTTGGTATACATAGCGCTCGATGACGAATGCCACAGATTTTAACAGTACATATAAAAAACCCTGAAAAATGACTTTCCAAGAAGCCTGAATAAATTCAAACAATAATCTATTTCAATGCATCGAATCATAAAGCTAAGTAGTTACCGAACAATGGTATGGGTGTTCCCCTGAGTCGTAGGGGATGAAAACTTATTTTATAGCGTGGACTTTTAATATAATAGTGAAATTACGATAAGTGTTGAAATTGTTCCCCACCCCATCAATTTAATTCAGGTACTTACACAGAAGCAACTTTCGGACTCGATAAAATACTCCGCGATCTTCCGCGATTAGTGCTACAGAGTTAGCTATCCGTCCAACACGATCAATTCCTATCTCTATTTAAGAATCAGAAACTATACTTTTCATGAGGCCTCAGAGGTAGAGGAGGTAGATAATTTTTTATTCTAAGACAATGCAGTGTGTGATATTTTTCCATACCTACAACCTTTCCTATTCGATATTTCAAAAGTGACGAATGTTAGAATTTTTCTTCCATGAAAAGTTTTTCTTTTGGATTTTGTTATTTACTGTGAGAGTTCGTACCATTACTAAATAAGCTGTATACTTGGATTGTGAGCTAAAAGTTCGATGGTAATAGAATTCCACAACTTTCTGTCTTAAAATCAGAAATTACTTGACTGATTTTCATGAGTACTCATTCCGGATCAAAACACTGATATATCCTCCGCTTCTTTCTCAACACATTACATAAATGATAGAAATCCGTTTATTCCCCTATTGAGTCTTCAACGCCCTCATTGGAGTGGCTGGCTTACATTTCAAAAGCTGTTTCTGCAAAATAGGCATGCAGATCACAGATCATGATCAATGAAAGTAATTTTCGTCAATGGAAAGAAGACTCGAAATGATCGCAATTTCTTTTGAAGTAAAAAAAACTTACCGTCGTCTGGCTTTTCCGTGCGAAAGTTCGTCTATACAGAAGAGATAAAATTTTCCTTCACTTCTTTACATTTTATCCCACGATGAGCTGAAGAATGTCGTGCATTGTTGGCGAAAAAATTACCTTCGGTCGGCAGTTCCTAAACTGTACCACCGTTAGCACAAAGTACTTAACCTAGGTAGCCTGTCGTCGTGAAGGCAGTTACGGCACCATTGAAAATTAATCTTCTTACCTTTCTACACACATCACGTTTGGGGTTTCGTGTAAAAGAATCCTCAAGCGTGGAAATTTGTTCTCTGTCACATCCGATGTTTTGTTGTCACATTGTGATGAGGACGCTACACTTAACAATTTGAAAACGTGGTGTCCATGTAGTCATTTGAGGGCATTTAGGGGAACCAACATACGTAAGTTGATTGCTGAGTTTTGACATCTCTGCACCTTAAGTTAACATGACACCTTAGCAAAGTTAACCGGTCATTTTCTCAGCATTTGTTATTCAAAATAGATGAATTCATTCATCGAATGGGACGGAAATGTGACTTTGTGTGACGGAAATTCATCGAATGTGACGGGAATCAAAAATGTGACTTCTTAGTTTTCCTGCTCGTAAAACTTTTTCTCAATTTTGATTTGAAGTGTCCATTAAGCATGTGCGCGAGGCGTCAGATTGCCAGGGGCGCGTCTCAGGCGACATGGCAATTGATGAGATAGAACTCGAATATCTGACAAAGCC
Source organism: Platorchestia sp. MABIK (assembly GCA_014220935.1). Classification (NCBI taxonomy): domain Eukaryota; kingdom Metazoa; phylum Arthropoda; class Malacostraca; order Amphipoda; family Talitridae; genus Platorchestia; species Platorchestia sp. MABIK. Next base: position 130,728 of record JACJUY010001428.1, on the reverse strand, counting down.
TACCCGTCAGTCATCTCATCTTGATCACACGAACTTTTGGAAAGTGTGTAGTTATTAAAATATGTTTAGTCTAAAAATTTTCGTAACCTAGTACAAAAACCATTATGTTTTTCTGGCCATGTTTTTCATGTTTTCAGCTCATTTTGAGGTTTTATTCGTAGCTCGATAACAGATGAATAGGAAACATAATTCTTGGTTCCTGAACCACATGTCAGGTAGAATTTTTTCCATAATCTATTCATAACAGGCAGCTCCAGTCACTCAATGCAAAAAACATTGTAGCTAAACAATTTAAAAGCGACCGTTTCTCCATTCAAGATCCAGCGTTATCGTTTTAAGTTAATAGCTCAAGAACATTTTTCCGTAGCCACGTGAACAACAGTCGAGTAAATACTTAATTTGACGTTGAAGATTTGAATAATCTTCCAAGCTCTCTAACGTTGTGACATGCGATTCAACGGTCAAATAGGATGATCCATTTTACGTGTCAACTACCTCAATTTTTTCTCTCATGAATATTTTTGAAACAAAATATTTTGTTAACGGCTTTGTTAAAAGCCAAGAGAAAGGAAAATACCCATCCCAAATAAAACTCGGCACACGGAAAGGATTCTATGGCCTTTCTTTGGTTACAATGAAATGAAAATTATTTTCATTATGCTTCGAAAATCAAGTTATTCCGATCGATCAGTTAATTTGTTTTTAATAAATATCGAGTAAAAGAGTTCATACGGTGGCTTAAAATTCATTCCTCTAAAAATTCACGCGACTCCTTGTAAGGTTAACGCGGTCTACGAACAAGCCGATTTATTACCTAATTAAAAGGATTTAGAACCTAATTCGGTTGATTTATTGCCTTATTACTCTGAATCATAGTCCTATTTTTTGACGCTATTCGACTTGAGGATTGATGGCGCAAATATTTTGCTGTTTATACCCAGCCGTTGCAGCGCAGCGAGTTAGTAGGATCAGAAACCCCAATTAAGAGGGTTGGTGACTGCAGCACCGCCACGTGTACCTGACGTGCACACCGCAGCCCTGCGCGCATGAAACCAAACAGCTTTCATTAAGGCCATAAACTGGAGATTTCTTCCTCCGAAAGCTTTAAGAAATCAGTCTAAAGTAAATGAGATGCAAGCTGTTAAATTTTCGATACCTCAGCGATAACCAGCCCCTAAAAATTGTAAGTTTGAAAACTACCACCAGCGGAAAAACGGTTATGACTTTTAAATGCTTTCAAATTCTGATTTCAGTTCTCATTTGAAATTCTTGCTACGACGACATACTCTTTTGTAAATCTTTATGAGGTAGAAATTAGGCATCTGATGAGATGTCTTGTATGCCGTTCCCCGATGGCCGCGCTTCGTTCGCCTCCAAAACCTCAAGAAAATTAGCGAGTGACATGCGGCTGAAAATTCCTCGTTGATTGCTCAGCACCGGAGGAGAGGAAAACCTAGCACTCTCACACTGACGCATCCCTGCTCATCGTAACATTATTTATCTGCCAGCTCAGCATCTCGAGGCAATCAAACTAAGACCAAATATGTAAGTGGCCGATAAAAATACTTCAGTATCACCAAAATATCCTCCTGCCAGTTCTCGTCAAAGCCTATTCTAATAATTATTTTGTAACAAAATGAATGATAGCTACGGATTACCTAATGTAATACTTAAATGCTGCTTTGAACTGATCTCCATACTCTTATTTTTAAGTGAATATCTAATTAAGCGCACCGTTTCCTTTTCTACTACTCGCCGCTACTCTGTTTTCAAATAATTCACACCTTTCTCTAAGAACAATATTGTGTGAGTGTCGTCCAAAGTGTCTCAAATGAGGACGGAATTACTTCTGTTTTGTTCCGGCATAATTACGATTTTTTTTTTCAAAACCAGTTTTGTCCGTGTTCTCGTTTCTAAACGTCTTTGTGCCTCTCATCAAGTATCATAAGCAACACATAGTTCATTATCTTGTGAACTAATTGCTGGAATGGCTAGAAAATTAGCTTTTGCTATGTAGAGCAGTCTCATAAAACAAAACATTGAAGTCTAACTAGTTTGCCATTATTTAGTAACAGTTTATTTCTGTTGCTATGATGGAGAATATTTGAGCTAGCTCGGTGTTCATTCCATTGATATATGAAAGGTCAGAGCATTAAAGCGGAGTAATTTCTCTAAGGGTTGTTCTCCTCACAAATCATGTTCTACGTCAGTCATCAAGAGCAAAAGGTGATGGACGCTAAACATTCTTCCTCAGGACGCGGGATTTCATCAGTAGGGTCTGAAAGGCATACAATTAAAGCTCATATGCAAATTTCAAGGCAACTTTCTTGTACTCTGTTTCTTTTTGCCCCTCCACCCAAGCCTTAGACAAGGTGAGATAATTCATGAAATTAGAACATGGAAAACGTCTTGTTCAATATACAATAGATTTATCTCGCGGCTCAGCATGTTCCGAATTAACGAGAGGTGAACAAATGCTGCCTCCCTTGCTGAGTGAAACTCTAAAGACTACATCGCTCTCATATTCTTCCTGTATCGGGGTCATTGTAGAGCGCCAGAATGAAGGCATTGGAATTTACTCCTGTTATCTTATTGATGAAACTCACTAATAACATGTTGATAGAAGTATTCATTCAACTTGTGCTACAATACTGGAGGGAGGAAAATATTTAAAACATAAATATAAATACCTTGAATTTAGTTTTGTACATGCTCTAAATTTAACAATTACGTTCACATAAACAAATTTTACATGCACTCTGATTTGAAATATTCGAATTAGCAGTTGCTCTGTTACGTCATCCCCCTTATTATACCTACATTTTATTCAATTAATCTATAAATCTAACTTATGTAGAACTAAAGATTGAAGTTTTGTTTTTGAGACCTCCCTTAGACAGAATTCGAAGGGTTGAAAGTGCGAGTTTTGCCAGTTTAGCAACACCTAAATTTAAGTGCCGAAAAGTGTAAAAAAATGTAAAAAAGTGTTACATCACAGCGAAACTGATGGAGTTCAGTTCTGTGGGAGAGAAAAATCAGCCATGCCTTCGTGCCGTCACTCAGCCTGAGTGCCTAAAGTCATCAGGTCGGTGTCGCAAGGCAACGATGCATATGGAGCTGAGCTGCGGGTTTCATGGGTTGGTGTAATAAATGGGAGTTAGTGCTTTTAATAAAATAGATAACGACTTTGTGCTGAAAAACAAACATTTCAATTACAAATATTTTATCCTGTCAGCGAGGGATCATAGAGGTTGCATTGCTTAAAAGACTCGATCTATTATAAAACTGGCAAATCAAAGCATATATGCGCCACGCCGTGCTGATATTTAATGTAGTGCTGAACTTAGCGTTGCTTTGAGTCCTTTAACTGTATCGTGATAACTTCAATCATATATTTACACTTCAACGTTAGAAGCGATACAAAAATTGAATAGCCCATATTTATTACAACCAAATGAATAGTTCAAATCACGTTGCATTCGTATGTCGTATTTAAGAATAATATTGCAAATAAAGTATTTGGCGGTCTATCTCAGTTACAGCAAAATGTCCTAATATTATATAAATTTTGTCCAATTTTAGATACTTTCGTCATTTAAGAGCTAATTTCAGTCTCTGATGACATGGTCCAAACCTTTGCAACCATATGTTAAAGTAATTGCGATTCATTTGTAGGACATTGTAGTCAAATGTTTTTGCTAATTATATCCTTTTGAACATAAAAATCGAAGAAAATTTGAAGCCGAATATTCACTACAAGTCTAAAAAGGCATCTTTCGAGTGGAAGCCTCTCGAAATATTCATTCAACCTAAAGTGTCGGAGGAAAAACTTGCTGAATATTTTTCTGAAATTTACGAGTGTAGATTTCAGCTTTAAGATGAAAAGCGAACATAACATCCAACTAAGTTGGATGACAAGCTTTCATGGAGACATCACTCGAAAATCGTTCTGCTCTAACATTTAAATGATTCCCGCGTTTCTGCTTTCCGAATTTTGTAATTTAATTAAATCGAAAGACTCTCACAAAAATTCGGAAGGTGGAAAAGATATTTCATAATCCTACTGTTCAAAACCAACGGAGTTTTCCCGGAGGGCTTAAAAACTAATAGGGAGATAAAACATAAGCAAAAAAATTCATGGAATCTACAATGACCCAAATTTGAAAGCTTACTCCCAACCTTTGAATACATGTTACATGAGTAATTACCTAATTTATTTATTACCTAATTTATTTATTTATTTATTTATTTATTACCTAATTAAGAGAATTTAGAATCAAACTTGGTTGATTGATCGCTTTGTTACTCTTAATCATGACTCAATTTTTTACGTTGTGACTTGAGGATTAATGGCGAATTGGACGAAGTTTTATGCAGTTTCAAATACGATAAACTCATCCGCTTTGCTCTGAAGCATTCTTTATAGACAATAAATTATTTCTTTAATTAAAATCCTACATCTTGAATGCCATCGATATTTTCAATATTTATTAACCATTTACCTTTGTATACCTCAGCTCAGAACCTATCGCCACTAAAAAAAAAACAGAGAAACAATCATTCCAAGCGAATTGGCTACAATTTTGAGAAGCTGATAATTTTACCGATAAGATAAAAAATGTAGCATCTGTAGAAACAATTTCTCTGACTTCAGTATGCAACTAGAAATTTTATTCAAATTTTTACTCTTTGTGTTTTTGTATTTCTTATATAACAGGTAAAAACCAGTTTTATTATAGGGGTGGTGAATTGTCAGGAAAAGTGACTTACGTTGAAGTAGAACTGTAGTTTCAATGTATTGTAAAGTTATCAATAGTTTAATCTATGCTTCAATCTTGGATAAACTGGGCTTTAATAGAAAATTCTTTCAAGATTTTACGAACTATGTTGAAAATCTTCAATTAGAAAGTTCTGAAAGCCAACAGAAAGTTTACGATGGTGCGTGTGCTTGGGAATGTATGCTTCTGAACGAATTTTGTTTGTTATGCTTAATGCCTGTTACTTACGTACATGTTTTATACAATTATGACCGACCATTCTTCTAAGTCTCACTCATTTTTTCTGTTTTTTTAATGCTTGAACCAGTTTTAATGAAAAAGTTGTAAAATGACAACTTGGAGCTGGATGCAACATTCTTAAAGAATTATCAAAGCTCGGAGCACATTCCTTTGCGGTTAGAATTAAAATGAAAAACAGAGCTCTTGTTAACAGTCTGCTGAAAGTTTCTATCTTGAATTTTGTCTCAAGATACCAGAAAAAATAGAAACCTGAACATTTTCATCAAACCGTTGGGCCTAAAAGTTTCTTACTCTCCTGAAAGCTTCATTTTCTAACTCACATATGAAGAATATGCACGAGGTAGTTCGTGGAGAGGTTTTCATTCACAAACATAGAGTAGACCAAAATGTCACGGACAATACCCTAATTTCTTCACTAGTTTTAATTTGGATTAAATGCAAGCCTGGTGTGATGCTCTCTAATGATGTGCAATTAATGGGCGAACGCAAGAAAATGATAACATAATTTTGATTTAAAATATTTAATTTATACTCAACTGAAAATATCTTCAACAAGCACCGTGTTGCGCCAAAAAGTTTCTTAGCAATATTTTCTTAACTCACACTTATTTCAAGCTCGTGATTTTTTTTTTTTTACTTTTACTAAAAAACTAGAGTACGGCTCAAATTATCTACTTCTCCATATGTTTTTCCAGTCAATTTAGTTAACGACTACGCAGCGTGATTTTTCAAAAATGTTCGAATGTGCAGCGCACTCGAATGCTATCTTCTCTTATTCATAACATCATTAACATGTCCTATCGTCGACGCTATCGATACTGGCAGTTGTGCCCCGGTCGTACAGAGTCCAATATCGCAGGATTTCTGCCCCGCCCACCCCTCTCCCTCCACCTCCGAGTTGCGACAGAAATGTTAGGTTAGGGTGATTTAGGTTACGTTAAATTAACTTAAGTTAGGTTAAGTAGGTCAGGTTAAGTTGGGTTAGGTTGGGTTAGGTTAGGCCAAGTTCAGTTAGTTTAAGGTTAAGTTAAAAAAGTTTGAGAATCCCTGTCCTAAATCCTGCGATATTGGACTCTGTGCGCCCGGCACAGTGCGCCCCGGTCCCGCTCAGCGAGCATCTGCACCAGCGTTGTCGACAGAGTGACGAGTCTGACGACCGGTTCTCTATCTCGTCCTCTCTTGGTCTCCTCGACTTGCCAATGTAAGGGGGAAATTGGCGTTTATGGTTTATCTTTGCAACTAATTATTATAAATGTGAGAAATCAAACTTTTTCAGTAGGAGTGTGAAAGACGTAAATGATTTGTACAAACACTTTGGCTCACATTTTTATTACGCTACGTACAAAATGTTGGTAGCAACCGTTCGTGTATACTGAATAAGAAAGAACTGTAAGCTTCAGTCGTATAGTTACAACGAAATCAATTACTCTTATTGCAAAAGGTCACAATTAGACCAACAAACGCAAGAATGTTTCACAACGATTGCTCGGTAGAAAAAAATGTGTATGCTCTGATGCTATTCTCCGTTCAGGAGATTTAAAACTAAACTGTACGTTTGCCCTCCACCCAGTCACGGAAGTGGAGGCGATGAGAACTGGGTGTCTTCGGTGTGCCGTGTGACAGAGACGACGTTAATACACCGTGCGTGTCCGTCTGACCAATGAAAGAAAGTTGGGTAAGAGGTGTTTATGACGCCCAAACAACATTATTCGTGAATTTATTAAATCTAATGAAACTGTTGTGCTCAATAACCTCCTTAACTTGCTTCAGACAGATTGCAAGGAAAACGTGATAAACAAAATCAGATTATCTTTCATGCATTTGGTTGTAACGCATGAAGGGCTTCGCTATCGGGTCTTGAAGTGTTTACTCTTTCGTACAAGTGAGGCATTCGAAAGTGTTAAAACAGAAGCAAAGCAATCACATCTATTGCTTGAGCTTCATTCTGCTCTCGTACGTAAAACTGAAACTAAATATTCACGCAAGTGCGGGAAGCTTTCAGAGTACGAAATGTCAACACAACGAGCTGCACTGCACTGGAGCGAACATCAGAAGAGTGCCGAGTAAATACAAGGTAAACGCACTGCCACCCATGACATCTGCCGTGTAGTGCTCCCTGAATTGAAGCATGACTCGCGGGACGGCAGCCAATTCTCGCTCTTTATCACATAAGTAACCATTGCGTCTATCGCCACTATGAATTATTTTCTCGGTAAAGTTAATTGATGTTTTAAAAAATGTCTCTGACTACGAAGAAAACTAGTAAAACAAATGCGGATGTATATAAAGTTGTAAAGAAAATAAAGCAGTGTGTCTCGACCTTTTCGCGCCACGGCCCGCAACTGAAGGATTTGCAGCGAGCTGTGCCTCCGTCGCAGCGCTCGGTCTGGGCGCTCTAGTTCTGCAGGTCTGATCTGCTTGGCGCCGCAGGCAGGACGCCATATTCTGCATTCTTCTTCCATCTCGAGAGCGACCATCGAGCAGACGCAATATTGTGAGATAACATCTCTGGTTTACTGCACCCTCGGGCTCACCGTTACGATTGAGCGGAACATTGAAAACCACTCTAATTGTTATCGATTATTGTCTTGAGTGAACAGGATACATGTCTCATTTTTAATATTTTCGATCATCAAAGTGTTATGAGAATCAATACATTCACAAAATTGGCCCTATTTTTAAAGAGTTTCATATACGTAAAGCCATGAGCCACGACAATTATTGTACGAAAATTCTATCCGTGTGCATTTTCCGTTATATGTGAAAAAATCAACTTAGGAATCTTTAGTAATAGTTATTTTAGCCCTAGATAGCGAATGAATTGATTTACTTGGCATTAAACGGTTGTGGGTAGCTGCCGCAACGTTTCATGCGACCACTACACTTTACGATGTCGAAACAATTTGCTGCGCTAGCGATGCGTGACAGAGCCGCAGATCGTAGGAGCTTCGTTTTTCATTTCTCACACATAGTGGAATCCAAGTGATAACTTCAATACAAATAGTGATAACCTTTTAGTTATTATTTAGACAAGTTTAAGCTTTGCTCGAATAATCAAACGTTATATCTACCTGAAATTTTTAGCATTCAGTAACAGCTCGTTCACCTGAAAGTATCAAACAGCAACATTTATTGAGTTTAGGTTAATATTTTTTGAATGTCGTTCATAAATATTTTGCAACACAGTGAGTGTAATCAGAAAATTACATATTAAAAAGATGTCTGATATTTTACACTAATTTTTAAATTGGGCAGCGAAACACGTCTTAAAAAGTTCCCAGTTAAAGATCATTGTTAGCCAAAGATGGAAAATTTATCAACTGCATCGAAAATAGAACTAATTTAACTGATATATGTGATGCGAAATCGTTCATTTAATATGCGCTCTTTCATACATCAAACCATTCAAAATAGTTCGCAAAGAATGAAAGAAATGAAGAACATTATTTTAACTTACTCCCACGTATCGTAATTGTATTTCAAATTCCCAGTTAACTCTGTTAATTCAAATTCCCAGCTGATTTCAAATTCCCAGTTAATTTCAAATTCCCAGTTAATTCCCAGTTAATTCCCAGTTAATTCCCAGTCCGATGGCTCTGATGTAGCTGGTGCCGAGTTGCATGTACTGTACATAGAGGGAAACTGCGAACCCGTTTTTAATTGATACACTTTCTTCAGTAAACTTTTTATCAGAGACTGGCAGTGCTGCCCGAAATCAATGTGTAATTTGCATTTTCCATGCAATCTTGTGGCAGCTATGATCAGACGCGCATACTGGTTTGAGAGCAGCAGATGTAAGGAGTCCTGATGACGCTGTACTGAAGTTACCGCGAGGAGCTGGTTTATGTGCAGTAAGCGACTAAACCATACGTACATCCATCAGTTCTCCTTCCTCACACACTAATCGTTGAACTCGTGAATAGTGCATCATTTCTACAATTGCAGTTTCACGCAATCCGCGTCACAGCTCACGAGACAGTACATTTTAAAAAAGTAGCTATTTAGCTTTCCTTATTTAAAGATACAATGCTCTTAAATACGCCAAATCTAATAGAAAAATTAAGGTTCACCCCACAGATAGAAATGTTTAGTTATCCGTGTAGAATACTAGTAGAGGAGAAAAGTTATAAATAATTAGATTTTATCAACGATCTAGTTGATTTAGTAGAAAAATTGGAATCACCTCGAAAACTGAATAAAGATATTCGGAAACAAAAATTTTGTCGCTCGATTTTTCTAGAGGCATCCCACTCGGCATTTTATTTTTCATTTGATGAACGGTAGAGTGGTCGCAAAAAAAATCTGAAGAAATACACTCGCATTTTATAATATGCAATGAGCCGTATTTCAGCGGCCATTTCGCCGCCGAGCTCTGAAGAAAATAAAAACTGCTTATTCCAAAATATTCATAGCACAAATTGCAGGTAAAAGTATTAGATAGAAAATTGTCTCAGCGTAGTGTCTTTACTTGGTAAAAGTATCAAAATAGGTGTTGTAACACCACGTCATTCGTCAAACAGCTTGAAAAAAGGCCGAAACAAATTGTGCCATTTTGTTTAATGAAAATTTGAGAAAATTCCAATACAAATGAAACAAAAACATGTTGATTCATTAATACAGAACTCCTAGAAAGACACAGCTTTCACTGGCATTTAACGCATGAGCTTATGAATACACAATATTAACTGATTTTAAAAGCAAATCAAACATTAAAAACAGTAAGATAGACCACCAACAAATTTCAAGTAAAATTTTCGTACACGTACAAACGAGAACACAGAAATAATCGAGCCCTAGTGAGGTCAAATTGATAAGCTTATATCTTGACCAATCCGCAAAATTTCCATTTTATTGCTGGATAAATGAAAAGGATTTTCAAAAATACCTAACAAAAGTGTTGTATCACCCACACATTTGCCAACAAAAATATATACGCAAAGAAATTATGGCATTTTTGCATAATTTAATGAATAATTTTATATACAGAAAGCAAATGGATCATAAATTCATGGCTTTGTTGCGTGATAAATTTTGAAACAGCGAAGCACAGAGCATTCGATATGTGCAGGGTTCCGTTCAAACCAAATTATCGTGACCTGATATCATGATGCTCTTTACTATACACGAGTAATATTTTCAGTTTGTATTCTGATGCTTGCTGGTAGGACAACATCTGGTGATCGTAATTACCAAAATTTGTTAATATATTCCACTTTACCGAAAGATTTACTACGACAAGTCTTAATTTTTAGCTAATTTGACCTACTGTTCTAGCAAGCAGTACGTTAACAAAGTATTTTACCTAAGGTAATCATACGAGTACATTGATTTTTCAGGCACTTGGGCCACACAATTCGAAAACTGAGAGCGGACAGTTGAGCCATTTCCAAATTTTAGGATTGAGACATAGGCAGTCCAATTTAAATTCAAAGTGTGTACATTGAAAGCTACAAGATTTCTCATGCACTCGTTGCTCTTGAACATTTGTAGGCAATGATTGATGAGCGTGGCGATAACACTAGGATAAACGAGGTTTAAAAATAACAATTGGTGCTCAGATATTATGCGTGTAGATTACAAACCAAAGTAAGATGGATAGATACTCTACATACTCTTCGTACAAGCGCTCAAATAAAGACATTTAGATTTATCCAGGTAATTCAGACAGCTTTTTTTATTTAAAAAAAAATTTCATTGAAAACTATTACTCGAAGTCTTTGGTTCAATGTTTTTAAAGGAATTTTACTCATCTACGAAAACACTTCTTAACGTGTCCTGTTTGTCTGACATCAGGTGAGCGGAAAACATTTGGTCTGGACGAGCGTCGAAGGAATTACACCCTACAGAAAGGGGAATGTGTGAGGTTAGCAGAAGTCCTGCCACTTTGCTGAGAACGGTACTTAATACCATTTAATCTTCTCGCTCTCTGCTGCAGCCTCGCTCTGCTAAAATTCGCAATATATAGTGTCCTCAGAATTCTTCGAAAAATGTGCATGTAGTTGTAAACGTATGAAATCTTCAGAGGAGTGGAATAAAATTCACACCCAATTTAAAGCGTGAAGACCTAACTCAGTCAGTTCTGTTAACTACAGACGACTGATGGCTGTTTTTCCGCGATGCAAATTGTGTCCACTCAGGCAGTGTGGCAAATTATTCAAGTGTTTGCCCGAATCTCATTGGCAACAACAGAAAGCCTGACGCATTCCGTTCTCACGGAGGCCTGCAGTGATTGCTCGCCTCTGCTCTTTTCGAAACTAGTTGTTTAAATCAAATTTTCAGGGCCCGTATTGCACGTAAATTATGGGAAATCATTGTAACAGAAACGCTTCAAATTATATAATGGCATAAATTTCAACGACAGATCCATAGCCGAAAAATACGTGGCAAGAATTGAGAAATGTCTCTAAGAAATGTCTCGGAGCCTCTTCGTCACGGCCGCGGCCTCCTGAGGGTCCTTGAAGTTTCTAAAAGCTCTCAAGCTCCTGGAGGACTTCAAAATAATTCAACTGCTTCCCAAAGGCCTCAATAGATCTCGAACGAAAACTGCTGTAAGAGACGTCAAGCAACGTCCAGCTAAGGCGAAAGCCTAAAATGAAAAGGTAAATAATTTCCTGCACGATGGAAAAACCTAAAGAAACTGTCACGAGACAGAATTCATTGCGAACTGAGAGTTGATAAGCGTGAAAGCATCTGGAAGTGTTGCGCTAACATGTTGTGGTGCAAGACTATTTGCCAGTTTCCGTGGAAGTTGGTTATAACAACAGTGAAGTAAGTCATGACCAGTGGTTTGGTCTCGGGAGAGGCGGCATCCCGTTCCAAGAAGAAGCGCTTTCATCTGAAGTCTCAAAATTCGACTCAGGTGTCGACTCAGGTGTCAAGTCAGTTTATTCAGCAATATCGTTGACTTCAGAATCTCTTCCATAAACACTTCATGATTAATTTTCCCAATTCGAAGCCAAAGGAAGCATTTCTGTGTTACTAAAATGAGAAAGTCACTACAAATGCAGGAACTTGACTACGTTTCGCGGTGTTTTATGATGGTGGACACCAAAAGCTAGTTCAATCTTTGAAGAGTTTTGCAATCGATACAAAGCAAGAAAATTTTAATGAACTTACAAAAAGGGAAAGTAAACAACTTGCACTTTTTCTGAATGATAGAAGCGCGAAATGTTTTCGAAGTTATTTCAATGAGACTAAAAGTATATGAATAAATGAGTTGAATTATTTTACGTTGGCTAACCCTTAGCTTTGAGAATAACTCATCTTGATTAAATATAAAGCATATTTAAATTTCAAACGAATAATTACATTTAGTTTCGTACTTACAGAGCAATGAGTATACACAGAGTCTCGTGAAATAGGATAACCTCATTTTCCCCGTATTTTTAGGATTGTACGCTGATAGTACTAATAAGTGTAATCATTCTCTACTTCGAGCGGACTAGAAATTAATTTTCTAATCCTTGCTTTGAACGGAAGTATTTAAAACGTGAGTTGAGCAGAGTTCTTCGAACTTTTCATGCGTTAAAAATAATACGAAACTTGATAGGTTATTGTAATATTTTATCAAACAAGTCTGATACGATGAGAATCCACAACTTTGATATTAACAAAAGAAATTAGCAATTCGTCCAAGGCTTTTTTCCTCAATGCATTTTTTGCCTCATTATCTTCAAAATTTTTGAGCACTTTTGACTACATCAGAGTGATCTTGCAAAATACTAACTTCGCACGCCAATTCAACCCGAAAATCGGTTTAATTGTGCGGTAGTGATGCGTACGCATTTTATTCGCTTAAAAACTCTGCAGAAAAAATCACGAGGTGCGCGATCAGAGGCTTTGGGAATCAGTTAATATTAGAAATCCATTATTTCAATCTCGTCAGGACAGTCTTGCGCAACTTTTTTTTTTATCATTTTCGTTCCAAAGTATGCTGAGATCCGAAAATACAACTAATTAAAAATCTCATTCTAGAACGATCAATGGTATGAGAGTACGTACTTCTGCTCATATTACTACGAACAAAAGAAAAATTTCGCTATTTTTTCCACAGTTGTCGGCACAAACAAGAGCTTTTTGCTACTTCTTTTGCTTTTGTTGAATTTGAACTCTGTGATTCCAAACAACGAATTTTGGTCTTTGATAGCAAGGTCAACATTGTCGAAACACAGCTCTCCATACCTGTAGTGAAGTACAATAAACCCAAGGCTGGTAAATTTGCAGGCAGCTTTTCATAAATGGTCTTGCATCATTTACGTGTTTGATCAAACATTGGGCAGCCTTAAGACGTGATGTAAGCCATTATCGGAGGTCGGTTGTGTGCTTGGAGATCAACTTGTAAGGTTTAATTTCATCCCTCAGTGGCGTTGACGCGCAAGCTACACTGAACCAACAAGACCGAGTTGAGGAGCGGGCATTCCGGCAGAATCAATGATAAATGCTTTCTCATGCTGTCGATACTGTAGCAACTTCTGAGCTAAAAAAAAAACTCTCATAAAACCGTGAATGAAAAGACACCCATATCCTTCAGAAATGCTGAAGCTATCAATCACGTTCATGAATAACCACATTGCTTAGCATTCAGGCGTTCCAAGGGAACCTATTTGGAGCGCGCGTATAGTTCGGAGCTATCAATTTTATCTTACTACATGGCATTATCCTACTATGATACATGGCATTATCTGGTCGAGCGGACAAGTCTGACATCATCTGCTCCAACTTATATTAACAATCTTTCAGCTAAGTTTCTTATTTGCACAGAAAGAAAGTTGCTACTGCTGTAATATTTTGTAATTGGTTGAAATCAATCGATTTAATATACCCTGTAAGAATTATAACATTCAGTTTCGCTAATCGTAGGTGAAATGAGAGCAAAGCAGTAGGCTTAGAATTTCGGTGTGGTGATCAAGAAGTCAAAGTTCTATCATTCTTGAACTGACACCACTGCAAAATTACGTCGCTGAACAGACGATCGTTTTACCGTAGTGGTAAATATTTTGCTTAAGATCTTTATCATTCTCCTCGTTCGCTGCAGACTTTGATGTCTTAGCCATCCCAATAGCAGTTTCTTCAATCACCAGAGTATCTTGTGTTCTCTGCACAACCGCTTGCAACTTAACCAGACGCCACGATAACGATCTCTTTTGGATTTACTTTCATAGAGAAGTTATTATACTGATAAACTCGATATTTTCTCACTTTGGAAGAGTTAACAGTGAAGTCTAGTTATTTACGGTGATGTGTGTATAAAATCTGAGAACATTTTACGATATTTGATTTCCGTGAAATGTTCTCCTCTATGGGCACTACGCAGTCCCAAACTTTCGACTCGTCTGATCAAGCATCACGAGCCTTTTTAGAGCTCAGAAAACCAATGGTCAGTTCATTTTGTTTCAGTATCATTACTTTTTTGGGCCAAAATATGACTTCATATTCTTCTATCAATAAGACTTCTTGTCTACAAAACAATTTGTTATTTATTTTATGAATCACCAACTATCCATTGTCTCTAAATATTTGAGCTAAAAATAACTATCTTGCGGCAAGGGTAGAGAAATCAGACATATTTTCATTTTGACTGGAAACTATCTATCCCATAAACCAATCACGAGCTTTCCCTGTTTAGCGTCATCGTCTGAAACGAAGTATATCACTCTTAGAAAACCAAACTTTTATGCCCCTCCAAAGTTAATATTTAAACTTTAAAAATAAAAATTGTTTTCCTTATCGAATTTATTAAATATACGCACGGCTGATAAGTTCAACTTATTAGATGTAAAAAATAAGCCTACTTAAAAATGAGTTCTAGATTGGAAAGCTAGGACTTCCAAAAGAAGATATTGAAGAGATGATTTTCAGCTGAACTCATGTTTTAATGTCATGGCTCGAGGGATGACGTACGTGAAAAACTGAAAAGTTAAAGTTCAAGTAGCCTGAATTTCAACTCTCAAATTTACACCGCTTTGAGAGGCTTTTTGTCAATTAAGTTTTATTCTCAGAAAAACGTATTTAACTTTAATGAAGGAATTCCACAATCCCTGAACTTATAACCCAAAATAATCACGATTTTAAATTTTCGAGGATGAAATTTAGATGAGAAGTATTCGACACACTGGTATATCGTATGGTATATCGTAGAGTTCTTCCTCGCCTCGACTCAGGGGAGCAGGAGCGGCGAGGCAGGCCGCTCTCCACATACCTGCAGAATGTGCGAGTGTGATGCCGTCACACACGTCGCATTTGTAGCCTTGCGGTTCGGAAGAACACAAACACATGAGCAAAACTAAGCCCGAACATTATTTCGCCCAGCACTTCCCTATGTTTATGTAATGAAGTCATTCTGATGCCCTGGTCATGTCGAGCGGCGAGAGAACACGAGCAGACCGAGACGGCAGAGTTTGTCCTGAGGGTGATCAATATTGGGGGCTTTTCGAGAACATTATGGTCTTCATTTGCAAGGATAATTTCGCTGGCGCTGAGCAAACCATCTGCGCTTGTGTACCAGTAATTTAACGTGAAGATCTGCATGTTTAACTCTCGCTCCAATTTACGAGATCACTGCACTTGTACACGCAAAACCTCGTTCCAAAGAGAGCACTCATACACTTTTTTCACGATGAATTGCGATGCTGGTTGCTGTTTTCTTCAATTGAATGCATAAGTTTGCAATGTTTATGTTTGCCATTAAATTTGCAAGCAGGTGTTTTGCTTAATCGTTGATTTTCATTTTATTGTGAAACTTCTCGCCGTAAGTTTTTTATTGAGCTACGAATTCTACTTTGAACTTTTTTTCATTTGGCTTAGTTTTTACTTCGAAATCAATCAAACATCAGAATTTCCTTCGTGGCTAGTTAAAAACCTTCTTACCCAATTATGGTTAAAAACACCTGATATTTTTAAAAGTGGCTTTTCTTTCCAGTCATAAAATATGAGTAGATATGTATAGGTGGTAGATATCAGTAGATGTGTAAATGTATAAGTTTGTCTTCCTAATCAAACTTTTTCAACAGATTAAAAAATCACGATCAAGTGATTAATTCGAACCAACTTCGTTCGTGTGCCGAACAAGACTTATCATTTGAACTGAAAGTTCAAGCAATCCGCATCATGCACGAGTGTTTACTGTGCAGTGAAAATTTCTTATTCATCGTGGGTTCCCTCACTAAATACACTTTTATAGACTTTGCTGCTCCAATTTCTGAAGATCGAGGAAGCACTTCCTTTGCAGAGCTGTAATACGAGGTGCTGAGGTGGGCTGTCAAGAATGACGTCAGCTGCCATCAACAAATGAAACTCAGGACAATTTTATTTTCGTAGTAATGCCGTAAGTTCAATTGTCTTTCTGTGGTCGTTCACCCTATCTGATTAAATTTAAAAAAGGTTTAAACACTATTCTTCACAGTTGTTGAACAGGACACTTGATAGTTTAGCAGAACTCGAGCTCATTTATCACTATCTAATCCCATTTATGCCTAACATCCTTTACAAATTTTCACCTATTTATTACTTTATAGCGTCACATTATGAGGAGGACTTCGAGTAAATACAGCTTCGAAGATGACAATTAGAGTTTTATGAATCAAAATAATTTGGGATTAGCTTAAAAACTGCTGTAGTTTGAAATCTTTACAAATAACTCATAACTCCATCTTTAATATACACCCATGCAACTTTTGCCCTATGAATGATTGTTTTATAACATGAAGTCAAATTTCTCTATGAAGACTAGAGTTGTAAGACCTGACATAAAATATGAGGAGTTACAGATCACCGGCGCGTCCGTATAAACACCTACGAGCACCAGATTTTGTAGGGTTGTGACATGATAAAAAAAAGGATTTCAGAACAATTATACAGATAAGCTCATGTATGATGCAGCCACTTACAAACAATTGGCTCTATAGCAATCGTACGGATGTAATAATTGTAACTTAGTCTGAAGCTGATATTTTCTCATAATAGATATACGAAGATGTGGACTTATGTCGTTCATAACTATTAATATATTAAGAGTAATTATGCTTAAGAAATGGTGTACATGTCGTTTTCTTAGCAGATGACGAGTCGTTCTCAAATGACAAGTATGTAGAGTATATCAGTCTCAAATTTACCTGAATTAATTTCTCGCACCTGAAATAGCATTCACGGCGTTCTGCAGAAGCTTTTCTCTCCGTGCGTGTACAACAGTAAAAGTTAATAGAATATTTTTTACGCAATATTCAAGATTTAGAGTAACATGATAATTAGCTGCAGGAGATTCGGCGCTCAAAAAAAGAACGAGAACATTACATATTCTACACATTCATGTGTCCGCTTTAATACAGACAGAATTTATCGGTAAACTTGGAAACAAATTTCTATAAAATTCGTGTAATTTGCCCGCCAACATAACATCAACAAAATGGTCAGGACGACTTTTATTGATTAAGGCGTTCTTTCCCGAAAACTATCTAACTTCAGCTAATTACTGACCATGTTTTCCGTTACACACGTACGTCCTGCCACCGATAATATTGTGCGACACATGCTGTTTCATTTCACTTTATTCGTTCTACTATGCTAAAAAAAATATAAAGTAACTAGGTAAATTTAATGTACGTAACGATTTACATGCAATTCCGTGGACAGTGTTTTCTACTGCTAACAGTAAATATCGATGGAAACTAATTTTTATTTAAATAATAATTCATTCACACAGATGGGAAATTGGTTCAACGTATGTTTATGCATTGATAAAGAGCTAATAGATTTTAAATAGGAAGATGTCAATATATGCAGAGAATATAAACCAAAAATAAAATATTTAAAATAATTATACACAAAATTTATCGAAAAAGTAAGTGTTATATGTTTGATGACCTCCAGATACCATTGTTAACAAACTTTTTATTTGCAACCATAGCAGCTGAAACAGAACTAGAAGCAGCTACTGTGAAATTCCGGTATGCTAATTCTGTAGTCAATTGTATCCGCATAAACTTGGCGGTATTACGGTCAACAATTATAAATCGAATTCAAATTAGACTAGACGGTTGCTACGCCACCAAATTATTCCGTTAAATCCAAATGAGGCGAGATATTGCTCAGTTCCGTGCGCTGGATGTGAAAGAGCGTCGTCTTGTGAGAACACAGTTGTCTTATGACGCGCCCCGGACTGGTTTTCAGGGCCAGCAATAAATGACTTATTCGGAGAATCATGATGAGCAGCTGAATTTATTTTAAAACTATGAGTCAGGGCAGCTTAAATACTTAAGAAAGATTCTGGCAGCATGAAGCCCGTATTGATAATACACTCGAAAATAAACGCTGGTTTTACTACATTTGACTCACATTAAGCCAATATTTACCGTTCATGCCTCGCTGACTCGATTTTTAAGGACTGCTTTGTTAGCATCAAAACATTGTGTGGAGATGTTAAACAGTTTTATTTGATTCACTAGAATCAAATCCGGACAGTTTTTTTCTAATGTGTACTGCCGTAACTAGCAGCCCATTGAAGCTACATCAAATTCAAGAAAATTCTTCCTTTTTCAAACAAAGTATTCCATGACGCAATGCCTTAATTTTTCTAATATCTCTTGTACTCATTGATGTTATAACAAAAGATTAAATCAGCCTAGTCAAATCATTACATCTCCAGCTTATCTAAAAAAATCAGCTCATCACCATGAATTTTTAATTCAAAAATGTTGATTCCCGCGAATTTTAGGCGCACAATTCCTAAGTTACTTCACCTTTTTAAAATAAATTCTCTCGTATCACGTATTTAACTGATACCATTATATTTTACTACTTGCATCAGTGTATTCAATACTGTAAGAAATAGAAGCATATTCGTAAGATCAGGTGCTCCATTTTCTTTCACGCTCGAATCCAAGGAAGCCAGATTCAAGTCTTTCTCTTTACCTTTCCTTTTTATCAATATTATTTTTACGTGGAGTTACATACCTACGATACAGAACTGTACAGCGTACACAATAGTACAGCTGTATACATGGCAAGAAGACGCAACAGTAACCATGTACACGAGCCGGCACCATGAGAAGCCGGCGAGCGGCAACAAGAGACCCAACAGAAGTCGGCCGCCGGAGCCCACACCCACTCCATCTGGGCTGGATGGCTAGGAGGGCTCCACCCTGCAACACGCTCCGTGGCCCGCCCGACACGGGCCCCGACGGGCCTGTTGCGGGACGATGATTTATTGCAGAGCTCCAGAATACATGAAGACGCGCAACATCGCCGCGCCGGCAACTGGAGCTGCCACTGAATCTGCTCTACGACTGGAGAACAGAGCCGTGTGGGTGTCCGACACGAGCCCTCGCCATCACTCTCTGCTCTGCTCCACTTCATTTCCAAGTGAAGTATGCCCGCAGCGTCCCGTCTTGTTGAGCGTACCAGCAATTCAAGCGCCCCAATGTTCTACAGTTGTTCGAGGTACTGCCAGCAGTCTCCAGCTCCGAGCTGTTCAGCTCTCAAATTATCCTTCACAATTTAGAATGATTTTTTTAGTATTTGCATCTTTAAATTTACAAACTGTAAACTCAACGTGTGCTTCAGTTATGCACGTATCAATCATAATGTTCAAAGCCAGTAAAATGTCATGAATTAAATTAGGGAATAAACATCTTAATGTTTGTACTTTGTTAAATGTGCTGCATGTTATGACTGTCAAACGTTTTATGTTTTTAAACACGGAACCCTCTAAAAATTCGATTAAATACGTAATAGCTTCCACGATGAACTACGATGGGGAGTACACATAACTTTAATTAATCATCTATTGTAAAATTTTGACAAACACGTAAGGTACTTTGAATTATTCTCGCTGATGCTAGTGCTGATCTCGCTACAAATGAAACATTTTCTATTCATCGTTAACATGTCATTAACTACGATCTCAATATTATCGTTTTCCGATGTTTAAAAATAATCGCACGCAACGCAACACTAAAGGCCAAGTGAGTTCAGCGACGGCTTTTCTTAATCTGTGGATGTCGGAGCCCCCAAAATTGGAAAACTAACAGATTTTTTCTGAAAACAGTCTATAAGTTTGAATTAAATTTTGAAAAGCTCGTTTAAAATGATCTTCAGTGCTTCTCTAACGGTGGAGAATGATGTGAAAATGTAAACATGAACGCTTCCATAACTTCGAATATTTTTTGTCATCAGTGCTGTTTCATAACTTTCAATCACTGCATTGTTCGTCCATGTACTAGAGTCTGCACATGATCACTAAGCAATGTATTCTCGCCAGTCACGCACCATCCAGCACGTCCAAAAGACTTCCCTAGTGAAGAACTCCTTCACATGGCGCCCTGCATAAATGCCTGCGACACTCGGCAACAGAACGTTGAGAGCGGCAATAATTCTACTGTACAGGGTGGCCTAGAAGTAACTGACCCTTTTAATTTGCTAATAAAAAGAAAACTATGAACGATAGAAAGTTGAAACTTGTTTCATTGGAAAGAATAACAATTTTATAGTTTATTAACACTATATTTTGAATATAATATTCTTTAAATGGCCGCCACGGTTGTTTTGACATATTAGGGCTATTTTCCTTGTTGCTTCCGTAACGCTCCTTAGTGTATCTGGCGAGAGTTGAGCTATTTCAGAAGAAATATTGTTTTTAAGTTCTTGTAAATTTGTTGGATTTGTTCCATAAACTCGTGACTTGAGGTAGCCCCACAAGAAGAAGTCGTATGGGGTCAAATCTGAAGAACGAGGGGGCCACTGGTTGTTTCCAAATCGTGAAATTAACTGATTTGGAAAGGAATCTCTTAACAATGTTATTCTCTTCTTTTGTTTTTCTTCTTGTGTAATTGTGTTTTTAGAAGAACTGTTCCTTGTTTGAAAATGGATTCAGTAGTCACGTTGCACTTCTGTTTTGACGTTGTCTTAATGTAGGATTACAGAATTCTGATTCTTTTTTCTTTGCTGTAGCGAACCATTATGAAAATATGAGGTTATGAAACGAAGCAAAATTTCTTCAGTTTATATGCTAGCTGAGTATATAGGATACCATATAATAAACTTCAAAAATGTCATTCCACAAACAAAACAAGTTTCAATTTTCTAGCGTTCAAAGTTTTCTTTTTATTAGCAAATTAAAAGGGTCAGTTACTTCTAGGCCACCCTGTACGCCCACGAACCCGCGGAGTCAAATCTGTTGGTCGACTTTAAGTGTAGTTGTTTTTTCTTCTTAAATCGATTTTCTCTTCAGTTCCGTTTTTTATCAATAGTTGCTTGCCTTCGCACCCTCACTTCGGGTCATCTTTTATTAGCTTTCTCTTCAGCTTCATTTTGTACCAACTGCCACATGCGTGACTTCAAGTCTGTCTCACTCGAGTTTGAGTGTTCGAAACTCTCATTCTGTCATCGTGAACCAACCCTTAATCGGAACAATTACCATCTTATTGTCATCTGGCTCTCCTAACCGTTAGGAATAACTTTTTTACCACCTGGTCGTTTCCTCAATTATTCCATCCTGTGAAGTTCTCCGGTACAGTTACGTAGAAAGACAAGTGTGTCACATGATCGCTTGTCTTCCTACTTGGGTTTGAAACACGCTCTTTCGTTCTCGTCTCCATCGTCTTTTTGCAACTCTTTTGCATTATTCTAGAGTGGATTCTTTTCTTGGATTAATTTTTTGCGTCGTTGTATAATATGTGGTAACAAAACTCTCAAAATTTAAAAATCTTATTATTTCACTATATAAATACAGATCACCTCTGAGTTCTGAATACAAGCTTAGTAGAGCCAATAAATGCTAATCTCCAGATCTGCTCATCAAAGTCACGACGTGACACCAAGTGGTCAAAGATTTTTAACCCTTTTTCTATGATCCGATGAGTTAAAAATTAAGATACATATAATCTATCGTTAATTTTAAATGGAGCAGAGCTAATTCAGCATCTCAAAATCTTAGGAGTGATATTTCTTTTGTCTATAGAGTGTATAAAAAATTAGTTTCCTGCAATTATTTACGTACGAAGAAATCAGAACGAATCCGAGCATACTTGGGCACCACGTCAGCCCGCACCGTCACATTAAACAATTTGAACAAACGAAATATTTTGCTCTCGCATTTTGTTGCAGTATCGGTACGGTTATGTTTTTATTACAACTCTGGAGCAAAAGAGTTACCTAATGTAAGGCTACTTCACTTAACTTTCCTTTTCGAATTGATCATGTGTAAAACAAAATCGTCAAAAATCGTCCGTTCAGCAAATACACCGAAAAATTCTCATATAATACATTATGACTGTAGAAACTAGCTTAGCGGCAATTTATTGTTTCCAAACGCCACTCTGCTCCTAAAGACGATTTCGATCCCTTCGTTCAATCAAAAATGTCGAAGAAAACACAATCTTGGAGCCTAAAATGTACAAATGTATTAGGAATTCACACATCTATACTCACCAGATATGTAATTTTGAATCACTTTTACACAACATTGCAGACATTCTAATGAGTGTTATACGGAGAAACGTATTTAAACCTATTTAGTTTTATACAAAACTGCCGCCATCTTGGGATCACTAGCTTGATGTCAGTGCTCATTGCCGGGACATGTCTATGAGCAGGCCTGGAGATATAAAAGGAGATGGCGTATGACACAGAGACACCATACGTAATTAAAAAGAAAACTATCTATGATCTTGTAATTATCGGCGCAAAGTGGGAATCCGACTTTCAATGCTTGTTATGGATGTAAGACAGAAAAGGGAAGCGTGATGTAAAAAACAGCGCAAATAACTTCACAATAAATAACAGCACAACGGGAATTATGTTGCCTTAGACTGAGGTATACTAGTAAAAATTACCGAAAGTCTAAAATTAAGCATCATTCAACTTATTTCCAGAGAAGTTTGCCGCACACGAAAGTACTGTTTCAATACATAGTGTTTGATTCTTCGCACCGATCACGGAAAAGAACAGCACGAAATCGCAATTAATTCAGGGATTTACTGTGAGCACAGTGTTGCTTTCAATGCTAGCCTGATTTCAAACAATCAGCGATACCGTTGATGTTGAATCTTAATTCACTTTCGTGCTATATCTAAAAACAATTAAACGCGCTCAAAATTCTCATACGCTGATATGAACTCTTTTTTTATCAATAGTTTATCCTTTGGAAATGCTTGTCATTTGTCGTCAGTAGTCAAAACAGTCGCTTCTTATGTCAGTTCCTCGTTTCAGTTGAAAATCTTCATCAGCATCAGCGCAGATTTGAGCAGTAAGCCTCAAGCATCGCAGTTCAGCGCATTAACGTCAAGGCGGGACGGGCAGAACTGGTTACGCAGAACTGAGCCGATTCACGCTAGAGAATCTTGCTTCAGAGAGCTGCAGCAGTGCAGTGAATATCTCGGCGCAACGCAGCGCCCACCCGGCCAACCTCACGAGTAATGCGCTCGTTGACGGTTGTCTGCCCCGATCACTGTGGCAATTTTTATTGGGATCTAATGACCGTCATTCACCTCATGACAGCTAATCCTCATGAGGGCTTGGAGCTCTTAATATTCCTTATTTATCTCCGGTATTTATCATTACAAGATGGCCACTGTAACTCAATTCATTTCACAATAACATTTTTTCAAGTTTGAGTAACTGTGGTCTAAATGACTTAAGGGCCGTTTACACAAGGGGACATTTCGGCCGTGAGGTGCGACACGTGTAAACGAGGCTCACCACTGAGTCTCATATTTGTGAGTGTTTATACGAAGTTCCCTATTCGCCACTGTAGTTACGAGGCCCTTGAGTGTCGCGCATTACGAATTCGATCAGAGCGAATAGGGAACTTCGTACACACACACACAAAAATGAGCCTCAGTGGTGAGCCTCGTATACACGTGTCGCGCCTCACGGCCGAAATGTCCCCTAGTGTAAACGGCCCTTTAGTTGATAGTCGGCGCCGTATCTCCAATGACTCCAAGCAGTTCAGCCCAGCAGCGAAGTTAGAGTTGGATAAAAGTTGTAATTACGACAACAGTTCGAACTGCAGCTAATCAGTCGAGGCCTCTACAGTATATAGCAGTCCAGTGCGAAAAAAAAGAGCGCTCGCCACCACAGTACATAGCACATATTGAGCAACTTATTGGCTGATGGTGACCACTATACTCGCCCGCTGCTGTTCAGGGCCGTTCAATGAATTCAATGATTTCTGCAGGGTCGGAAACAGATCCGGTGCAAGGAAAATGCAAAATTAACCATGAGGTTAATATTGCATAGGAGTCGCTACTGTGAGGCCCCACTCATGCTGTGCCTCTAATGCAGTAGTACTGCTCCCAATTTCATTTGCAAGAATGTCTTGAGGCCTTTTGAAGCGAATGAAAAAACTTGCCTGACTAGCATTGAGGATTGTTTTCTTTTCACGATTCAAGAATAAAATTTAGCTTTGCATGCGTATTAATGTTTAATCGTCTTGCCATCATTTAATATCAAATGAATATCTCTGTGGACAGTCAGATACATGTTTTGTGTATTTGATCAAAAAATTTTCACGTCGGATTGCTTTAACACATTGACGTTCTCAGATTGTCTGGAGTACTCTAAATTCTTTATCCTTCAGAGTCTTGAAGAAGTCTCAATGCCACCGATACGTAGATAGGTTTCTTCAACAGAGCTTTTCTTGAAATATTTGCCCTCTATGACTGGTAATTCGATCTCCGTAAGGAGCTGTGATGGATATTTTACCTTCCGCAATTCGTGGACAGTTCGTGGCAGAAATAGATAGCGCTTAAGTCACGCACGGTCATGCCATAAATTATTCGGAGTCTTTATGACCACCCATCTTAGAAAAGAAACACGTAAGCTCACTCCTGAGGAACAACACCGCAGCACAGAGA
Source organism: Platorchestia sp. MABIK (assembly GCA_014220935.1). Taxonomy (NCBI): domain Eukaryota; kingdom Metazoa; phylum Arthropoda; class Malacostraca; order Amphipoda; family Talitridae; genus Platorchestia; species Platorchestia sp. MABIK. The sequence goes on along the minus strand of JACJUY010001428.1, from coordinate 105,863 downwards.
AACAATCTTTGCTCAAGCGAGCCGCCGAGCATCCGAAACTGTTGCCTGATCGTTGCAAAACACGCCACAGCCTGACCCAAGCTGGGGACGCGGCTGGGCAGCGCGTCACGCTCCGCACGATAAGCACCACCTGCAAATGCAAGTTCGAATGGCAAATTTTGCAGCAAATCATCGTTTTTTCTGTTATTAGTTTCTGGACGTTCGAAAGGCCCCACTTCGAATACGGAATAAAAATAATATTTGATTTATATTATCATTTCTCGCGTGGTCTTGTCAAAACCAGAAAATTTCTTCATTATTTCAATTCAAGGTAATAATATGAATTTAATAAATGTGACTTCAGCAAAGTTATTAAATCGAGGGCGAATTTAGTATAGACTTAACCCAAACAATTAAACCTGTTTTTCGGCTCCAAGCATTGTGAGCAGGATGTTAACACCGCGTGGCGCAACAAGACAGCAGCTCCAAAAATTCGAATATAGTCGCCACTTTTGAGCTAAAAAGCTTTGGAGAAGTGCTAGTCATTGCCGGGTTGCAATTATAGAAAACATGTCATTCTCGACAGACGTGAAAAGATCACCGCCTGTTGCGTGCACCATAATTGTCAGCCCCGATGATGGAGCGGACTGTCATTCCGCTAAAACAAATGAGCCTCCTTGGCCTGTGAACTGCTGGTGTTGCTCCTCAGAGGAATTCAAGCTTTATTAAATGTGTTCGAGTTTTGCGAATTGAATATGATCGCAGAAGTCCTGAACCTCTGTCCACATTCTTTAAATCCAGTAAGTTAGCATGGTTTTCATCCGACAGGTTGTATAGTTTAAAATACAGATTTTAAAAATTTGCTTCCTGTGAGTGATATACTTGACAAGTTGTTCAAAATTGAGTAAAAGATGAACGAACTCAAACACCAGTTAGATGAAAAAATATAAACTTAAGCCTTTATAGAAAGAATAAATTAATTAAAGTAACAATTTCAACCTCGAGTTCCTTATTTCTGATTTAGTTTTATACATTTATGGTACTGGATGATATGTGAGCGGAATTGCGAGGAAAATTATTTTTCTCAATTCCCGTTAGCAGAGTTTTTGTAAAATACTTTAGTCTCATACATTTTTAGTTGATAACATTTGAACTTACATTCAATGGAGATAGTTCTTAAAAATACAGTATACGGTTAATTCGCACATTATTTATTAACACTCGAATGAAATTTTTAAACAAAAAGTACGACTGAAATCTATTGACAGACTCCCAATGCCGTATTCTTTGAATTTAGGCGGGCTACACTGAGCTGCATGGTACTTTCCGTAGTAACTCCATTCCCTTAGCTGGGTGATCACTGTTCCAAAAGGATGACCAATTAATCCCCATTCATGTACTAACGTAGACTAACGATGCAAAGGCCCAATGTGAGAGCAACACAACTGGCGAAATTCAGTAAAAGTATTTCTCCACGACATGTTCTGGAGTACTATCTCAAACCTAATGAAGTGAGTGCACGTACGAATAGCAGCAAAAACCGCAATCAAATAAACGAGGATCAGCAAAATAAGCGGGCACTCCAGTATTCAGGCGACGATCTAAAATAGTACGCATTAGACCAATATCATGAAAAGTTTCTTCCGAACAGAAATGACCACAGGCAGTCAGTTTCCATGTAATATCTTGCAAATCAAAGTAGATAATGAAACTGAATGGCAAATCCTATTCACGCTTTCTGCGTAGGTTGATATGTAAAATCAATCAGGCTGTGTCTTTTGTTAGCTCACAAAAAAATTAAAAGTCTTATTCACTTTCAAAATTTGTTTGAAAACTGCGAAAACTGCGAGAAATGATCTTCAAAAAATACACAATTCTCCCTAGCTTCATTTTTACTCAACATTTTGAAGAAAAAATAAACCGATTCTTACCAAGTTTAAAGTCTTTGCTTGCTTCAACATCAGAAAAGAAAATCGTGAACAAATTCAATTGTCCATTGTTCTATTAACCATCAGTCGGAGTGAGAAACTTGTAAACAAGATAAAGTCGACAGCTCGATCCACAGCGTGACAAAATCTTTTCAGGAGAAACTCTTGAAGGTGTCAGCTGCCACTCAGGGCTGCAGCCGGCGCGGCGATGTGGCCGCCGAGACTTCTGAGGAATTCATTTGTGTTTTTTGGTCTCGTGCGGGCGACAAACAAATCGTCCACGGTCACGACCCGTGCCCCGCCGCCGTCCCTCCGTCCGTCCTGCGCCGCTCCGCGTGCGCGCTTTTGTTTGGCACTCTCCGTGAAATTGATTTTCATCTTGTAGCTCTCAAGAGCCCTTCAGAATTCGAGCTTCTTCGACAAGGGCTTAGCAATAATTCTGAATCAAAGGTTACTGAGACCCAGAAAATATAATTTACAACCACGATGGAAACAGGAGATATTTTTTTTAAATATCAAAGGTTATGTAGCCTCGAGTTTTGCCGCTGCGCTGTATTTTGATTAAAAATTATTTTTGACTGAGTATGGTATGTTCAGTGTGCTGAGGAATTTCTGAAAAAATATTGTCGGGCATTAGTGAGAAAAAATTTTCTCTGTGTGTTCTTAGTTGTCGTTCATCAGTCTGGAACACACGGTGAAATGAGGGAGAAACACTCTTATTATTAATACATGTAAAAAAGCCTTCTCTTTTCAGTCGAAAGTATAATTCCATTAATTAATCAATAGTGCTCTGAGTCCAAGTTATTTTGTCTTATGTGAAGATTTCCTTAGCATTAAAAACAGCTCTTCTACTCCGCCAAATTTTCCATGCACATATTGTTTTTATTTGCTGAATCTTTATAAATCTCACTATTGTAAGCATTGAGATGTGGAATATTTGGTCCGCTTCTCAACCAAAGGAATGAAAAAAAGAGAGTGAGTGACAGAGAAGGGCATCGAGGCGTATGTGTCTCTAAAATATTCTTCATTTCAATTTAATGATTGCGTTAACGAAAATATTACTTAAATATAGTTTTTACTTTAACATATTCATCTCATCAATAAAATCCTCACCGTGTCATAATCCCCATCAAAGCATAATCATTACTTCGACATAATCATCTGTTTAGCATAATCATCACTTTAGCATTATCATTACTCTAACACTTTCACCTTTTTAACATTATCATTACGTTAATAAAGTAATTACTTTTAAATTTTCGTAGCACTAACACAATCATATGTTTAATATTATCTTTAGTTCATGATAATCATAATCTTTACATAATCATCAGTAAAAAATTCATCACTTTGAGATAATCGTTCATACGCCCACATTACTGAGGCGGATTATTAGCTGCTAATCCGGGCACCGAAGAGACAACTTTGTATTGCTTGATCGGTTTCGCCATCGACTCAATCTGAGTTGAAACATCTATCGTTAGTTCATCGTAGCCCCACGCATTTAACCCAGCTTTTCTAACGTTTTCTCATATATTTAATCGTGATAAAGGTCCTATTGCTGTTTGAAATCACTTGTCAATTTTTATCTTCTGCTATTCAAATTAGTGAATAAAGCTGTGGTGTAAAAATCTAAATCAATATTTTCCTGAAAGCCCGTTGCTTACACGGGAAGTAGACAAAATCATGCTTAATCAAAATTATTTTATACAAGTTCAAGCTTACCATTCCTCCAGGCTTAAAACTTCAAATAGATGAACTAATATACTAAGTTTGAAAATTTGAACCACTTTAATTGAGATCTTTTATTTGTGCATGAAAATTCGATTTTGTTAAATAATTGTAATTGGTGAATAATTCTTAAATGAAATATGTTCTGCAAGCACCGTAGCCGATCATGTAAATTGCAAAAGTAGCCCTATCAGAACTACTAAATTTGATTATTGTTTACATCGGCTCAATAAGAATATTTGCCGCATGAGTAAAGAAATTTTTGCAACATCGTACTTCACTCTGTCGGAGCCAACCAAGATCGGGAAAGATCACTAGGAATTCTAGTTTTGGGGATGCACAGCCTAACTTCCCAACTGACCGGGATCCTCGGGTAATGAGACAAGACTCAACACTTAATTTTTAACCATTAAAAACCTTGCCTAAAAATAATTAGGTGGCAAAGGAAGCGAATCGTGCAGAAGCAAGACAGATAAGTGCAGGAGAATGGTGACTGACAGGGGCTAGCGAGGCAAGAAGCTCCGCAAGTGACGAGGTGGTGGCGTGCAACACTAAGTATGAGCAGCTCCACCGCGGCTCCTCCGGAACTAGAACACCATCAATGAAACATTGCTAGTGAGTTGATTCCGCAATGTAGGGATAAAGAGGGAAAGGAAATTCAAAGAGCCGTTACGATTCACTTAGCAAAACTATCGAACATCAAGGTTAACAGGACACTAGGGCTAACAAACATCGGGGCTAACAGAACATCGGGGCTAACAGAACATCGGGGCCAACAGGACATCGGGGCTAACAAGACACTAGGGCTAACAGGACATTAGGGTTAACAGGACATTGGGGCTAACAGGACACTAGGGCTAATTCAACATCGGGGCTAACAGGACATTAGGGTTAACAGGACATTGGGGCTAACAGGACATTAGGGCTAACAGGACATTGGGGCTAACAGGACATTAGGGCTAACAAGACATTGGGGTTAACAGGACATTGGGGCTAACAGGACATTGGGGCTAACAGGACATTAGGGCTAACAAGACATTGGGGCTAACAGGACATTGGGGCTAACTAACCACAGGGCTAACTTGACACAGGGCTAACTAAATACAGGGCTATACTGACTTCCTGAAAATAGAGACCCTATCAATTTTATCAAAAGCTAGTTCTCTAGGGTTCTGGGATGCGGCACTGCACGGAACAAAAATAAATCACAATTAAATTGTTTTTAACACACTAAATTCCGGGCTAATTTAAATTATTTATTGCCACAGCGAGGGAGGAGCCCGCAGAAGGCTCCATCCCTGCCCTCAACGAGCAGAATCCACGGTTCGAAAACCGTCGGCCCGTGCCTCGAATGCATCGAGTTTGAGGAGACCGGACGTCTGCAAAATATTGTCGCCTCTACACACTTTAACCCCTGACCTTGGTAGTAGAAATAAAAGAAGGATATTGATTATTTCATTTCAATACATAATATCAAACACAAAACACGAGCCTTAAAGTTTTCCATGGAAATGTTTCCGAAACGCAAAATGGAAAAGCTGTTTAACTGCTCTAAAAGAAAGTAGTAGTTTGGTTTTTCTGAGTTCAGATTTCATACATAATGAATGTAAGCAGGATATTCAATTAGTTAACGTGTGTTTTTTAAATTTTCCTCATGTGTGACCCAATGTTGCTGAGTGAACTTTAAAATGGTGTATGAATACTAGAATAGTGGAGTTGATCGTTTGTTTTTGCTATGAAACAAAAACCAGAAGCCAATAGCGACACATTCTGGTATGTGCAACTAGGGTCGAGTCAAGTACTCCTGGGGTCGAGTATAATGCCTGTGTACAACCATGCAGTGGGGCCGCAGGTGCACCACTGCAGAAGAGTGAATGATGCCTGGCACGATCGCGAAGCACTAAAATTCCGTTCCTACCGTACACCTCCATTTGCAATGGTTTCTCTAATTGATAAAACAGCGAAAACAATGACAGAAAAGGACTAACATGGAGTAAATTACATTCCAAATTCAAGCTCCATTGTTGATTACACTGGGGAACACACTTTTGGTGGGTGAATTCTGACACTTGATTCCAGTAGATTAGAGGTCATTGATTCCGTAAATGGCATTCGTTTGTAAAGATCAGGTCAAGTTTCACGCTACGCTTCCGTGATTTTATTTTTAATCAACAATCTTAATTATATTTATTTGTAATGTACTGTGCTTATAAATTAAATCCTTTCCAAACAAGAATTGTTCATATTTTTTACATATTTCAGCAAGCGTTTAAAGGCAAAAAGACTTCCCAATCAACTAATAGGAAATGTGTGAAGCGTTCGGATGCGTTCCGCTACATGTGTGGTACATTCACAGCTCCAAAGCGAAGAAGGAACATTAGTGGATTTGTGAAGCGAGCTTACTTTTCTCACTTTCAAGTAAAACTTGGAGGTCAAGATAATCCTTGTGCATCCCATATGGTATGTCATTCCTGTGAAGAAAACTTTCGTCAATGTACTAAAGGAAAAAATAAAATGAAATTCAGCACTCTGATGAAATGGCGTGAGCCACGAGACCAAGTCATAGACTGTTACTTTTACCTTCCTGATGTTGATTTTACTGGTAAATCTCATCAGCTTATCTCACACCCTAGTCTAGATTCAGCAATCAGACCTGTGCTCCAATCAAATGATGTTCCAAAACCTATCTTCATTCACCTTGCTTCTTTTAACTCCGACAGCGAATGTGACACTGGGTTGGCAGAGGAGTCAACTGACAGAAACTGTGACTCGGATTTTGAAGGCGTACCAACAGAACCGCAAACTTTTAGCCATGCTGAACTCAATGATTTAATTCGTCATCTGGGTTTGTCTAACAAGCTGTCAGAATTATTGCCTTCGCGATTAAAAGATAAAAACTTGCTGGGAATAGACGCAAAGGTAACATTCTATCGCAACTGAGAAGATTACCTCTTACAGTTCTTTGGTTCTAAATTCAACTTCGTCTACTGTTGTGAAATTCCTTGATTAGTAACCGCGATGGGAGCTACAGGTTTGGTCCGAAAGAGTGGCGCCTCTTTATAGACAGCTCTAAGCGGAGTCTGAAATGTGTTTTATTATAAAAAGGCAACATTTTTGGCGCCATACCCTTAGGACACTCAGTACACCTGAAATAAAAATATGAACACATCAAAACAGTATTAGAACAAGTTACTCAAATATGAAGAACACAAATGAATCATTTGTGTTGATATGAAAATGGTCAATTATTTGTTATGACAGCAAAACGGCTACACAAAATTCTCTTGCTTTAAATGCCTCTGGGACAGTAGAGACAAAGATAGACACTGGATTCAGAAGGAATGGCCAGTTAGGGATAACTATAATCTTGGGAAAAAGAACATCATTCATGAAACCCTAGTGAAACATGAAAAAATTGCTATCCAGCCCTTTCATGTCAAGCTAGGCCTTATGGAACAGTCATCAAGGCGCTCAAACTAACAGTGACTGTTTCAAGTATTTGTGTGATGCGTTCCCCGGTGTAACTCAAACTCAAAGCAGGTATCTTCGACGGACCTCAAATTAGGAAGCTGATTAAAGATCAAGTTTTCACTCTATCTATAACATAATGTTGAGAAAAATACATGTGGAGTATTCCTTTCTATCGTAAGGAACTTTCTTGGACTATAAAGAGCTAGTTGAAACTTTAATGGAAAGTTTCCAGGAATTAGGTTGCAACATGAGCATTAAGATGCATTTCTTGAACAGTCTTACTGAATAATTTCTGGTAAACTTGAGGGACGTGAGTGATGAGCAGCGTGAACGCTTTCACCAGGATATAAAAATCATGGAACATCGATATCAAGGTCGCTGGGACGTTCACATGATGGCCGACAATTGCTGAAGCATTCAGCGAGACCGCACAGGGAAGCGACATTCGATCTAGACGGTCCATCAAACGCCAGTTTCTGCCTGAATAAATATGTCCTTCTTCGTAAAAGCATATAATGAATCCACAATGTGTTTGCCCAAATAAGTAAAGGTAATTTTAAATTATTTCTGTCTGTTTGTAATGAATTTTGTATGACAATAATTTTTACTGATTTAGAATTTTATTTGCACATGTATCTGATGGTCTACCTATATGTTGTCGGTAGTAAATGGGAGGTAGCTCATTGCAAGAAAACTTGACCCGATGGAAAATAACTCAAACCATACTTGAAGTCAGTGACCTCAATTTACCCAGGAGCAGATATCAAAGTCTATGCAACTGACAAAAAGTGGAATTTTGTTCCCCTGAGTTATTTATAAGGCATGCTCATCGAATTTAAATAGGCGATCTTAAAACTTCCACGATCAGTGATGAATCATTTTTCATGGGGGGTATAAACTAAATGTAATGATTGAAAAGAGGATAGATAACCCTACGATAATGAATTAATTTTTCAAACCCTACGGCATTTATGAAACACAGACACAATACCGAAGTTTCAACCTCACCTCGCTTGGATTTGGAGTATCAGAAAAATCTTTTCAGAAAGTATGCACTAACATTCCCATAAAAGTCTGTCGAAGATCCTCTGGAAAAACTTTAAATAAATCTCATACGTTCGAGTTCTTCACTAACTTGTTGAAATACGAAAAAAATTACTTACACATTTTACTGAAACGCTGCCAATCTTTAAAATTCTATTTCTCTGTCAGTTTGTAAAAAGGGACGTTTTGATTTAACTCACATCATCCACAGCATGAAAATATAAAGAAAAATTTTGCAGTCACGTTGACAGGAATGTTATTCCAATACCTGAGCTACATCAGACGTACTAAAATGTTGAAAACCACAGTCCAAAATGACTTAACTCATCAAAAAGAACTTCTTGGAGGGGGTTTTCAAAATTCAAAATTCAAAACTACGAGGAACACAAGCGTGAAAGATGATCATCTGCGTGAGAGGCTCTCAAAAATGAATGGCATTTTGAAGATCAAAATGGAAAAAACTCTAGTATCACAATGAGAGAACTTACGACAGGTTTGAAAGTGTCAAAAAGCACAGTGCCTGAAACCTTGTTTCAAAAGAATGCGCGCCCGGTGTAATGTTTGGGTCACTCATAAACTCTCTTAACACAAGTATTGCTTTAACAAGTCTCCAGTTCTTGACTTGCTGTTAAATTAAATGAACCGACTCCTTACTCCTTCTCTGAAGAGACTTATAACTAAAGTTAAAGACAGCAACCTGTAAGGAACATCGATTTCTACACAGCCATGTTTAGAGTTGGGTGGGATTTCAAAAGCATTATTAACTGAGCTTCTTCCATAAAAGTCCAAACATTGATCTGATGTGTACTGTCGTCGCTATCAAATTTAGATCTCAAAGATAAACTTTTGAAGCTGAGTCGGGGAATAGGAAAGAGAAATTAGTGCAATAAAACAACGCCAACTAAGTTTGATTTTAGCTCCCTGTTCGCGTATGCAATCACTTGTTCACTGATTATTTAGAATTGCACACGAAGCTTAAAAAAAGTGATTCGGTGATTAGAGAAATTATAAATTATGATTTAAGGAAAAACTTTGAACTCTCAATTATTGTGCAGATGTCGCTTTATACGGAGTTTATTGCCATGACGCTTTACACAAAATATTTGATTGTCTGTCTGCAAGTGAATTCAAAGATCTCAAGAAGGCAGGAAACGCATCTAAGACTTTCCTCGGCATTAAAAACTAAGTACATCGAAACTTGACGGATTATTTAAGATAAATGCAGAACTGCCAATAAGGCAAACTTTTACGAACGATTAGAGAGGGATCCGCCAGTTGAAGCAATGTTTCAAAAATGTGATTCAAGATCAAACACTTCTGCGCACAGAAAGTTTTAGAAAAAATGAAATCTCTCGACTTATTCTCGTACCTTTTCAGTCGTACTTGAACGAATATGAAGTATTCCCCTAACATATTTTCCAACTAATTCAAAAATGCTGAGACGCTAAAGACTCATTGAAACTCTTGATTTCAAATATTTCGAAGTAACTGGTGGGCAATTCTAGTTAAGAACTTCAACTTTCGATCTTTTTTCAACTATTTCATCTGCAAGTAAAAACATCCTATGCCAATGAGACAAAATTTTGCACAAAAACGTTGTTGTGTACCTTGAGTATCGGAGTGCGTCAGTTGATGCCTCACCTTTGGACGGAGGCTGGCAAAACAATAAATGAGTCAGTTTAGGGCTCGATCAGCAGCTAAACTCCTCATCTACTCACACGACCGTTGCTCCAGGGTTAGCAGCGATAATCTTTCAGCTTTAAAACGTGGATCCAGTTTTGCAAATCGTGAAGCTTTGCATATTTTTGAGAGCTAATCGATTGCTGATGGCAAATATAATTCCTTTTTCAAAGTAAGATAAAGAAAGCAACAAGGTTTGAAATAAGTTATGAACATAATAAAAAAATGCGGTTGATTATTATAATTGAAATTTAACATTTAGACTAAACGAGTCATCTGTAAAAAACTGAAATCGATCAGAACGAATGGTACAGGCATTTAGTTCAGTTCTGTGCTGCAGGCTTTTTAGTATTTTAATCCAGTTATAACTGTTTTAATCCTTGGACTTGGGCCTAATATATTATTTACATTGGTTCCACAACAGTTCAATTGTTAATGATTTTTGTTTGAGCCATAACAGTCAATTTTATTGACCAATTATTTTCTTTTAAGAATTGTGTTTGCACTGAAAGCCTTTTTTGTTGTTTCATTTTCTACGGTTAAACTATAGAAGAAATAAAACTGCAATGTTATTCAATATTTTCAGAATGTATCGTTTGAAATATCTGAAAATTCCTTTTCTTAGATAATTTTTGCATCGCTAGTACTCACCCTAATGTTTGGTTCAGATTACCCTAAAGTTTGGGTTTTTTCTCATAACAAGAGCATAAGTGTCCGAAACACAATACTGCATTTTAATTTTTCATATTAACTTGGCTTCTTGTCATAGAAAACATGTGCTGCAATGTTTTCCCAAATCCAGCCGACCTTTATTCCTCTGGCTTCCTCAAATCTCGAGTAACATCAAGCACTACGTCGGCATCACAGAATCTGGCCTAATTCTTGTCCAGGATTTCACACAAGTTTAAATGTTAAAGTAGTGAATTTGCCTTCGTCAAGCTTAAAACAACCACAAGCAGTGTTGGGGGTGAGGGGGCAAAGTGAAAAGGGGAAGAGAAAGAGAAAGTGGAATACTGACGACAACGAATGATTTTTGTTTGTATGAAATTCAATGAGTGCATTTGTATACACACTAATTACCCTCGTTCGTTACAAATATGCTCGACTTTCACATTCGCATGAGCAAATTGTCTAATCTGAAACATCTCGAGCTCGAAAAGCTCAGGTTTTTCTAGTTTTATATTTGCATTCACTGCGGTTCGTATATCATGGAGCGAATACTAGTTTCTCGTGTGTGCTACACTCGGAGCTGCGCCCAAATACTCTTCGGTCGTATTTCAGCTAAACCTCGATGCTCTAATTAGAGTGCTATTAATCACCGAGAGTTAAAATTTATCGGGGCCATTTATCACCATCGTGTTCGACTGTCCCATCTCGTTTCTGCTCCTGCAAGTGCTTAAAAGTTTTGTTTCAAATTAAACCTTTTAATGCTAATTTAAAATAGAATAGACTATCGAAAAATGTTTCGTTTAATTTGTGAAGGAATTGCTCAATTTTGAGATATTTTCATTTATTCCTTCAGCGTGAATAAAATGATTACCCTTAAGTTTAATGAAATCTATGAACACATTTAATTTTAATTGAGTATCTTTCCTTCTCATAATGTCAGCCATGATCGTTAAATTTCGTTTTCTATGTTTGTATTGACTATTATACAGAGTGAAATTGTAAACAGTTGAACAGATTTGTACGATTTACCTGTGGGAAATTGATCATAGAACATTCCCCAGAGCACAAAGCAGAGCTTGATAGAGCGGGAAGTACACAAGGTTGTGTTGTGTCTCCTTGACGACACGTGGATGATTACCGTCTGGATCAGCAGTCGAGTTAATCAAGGTTTAAAAATTTTCAAACCTCATTTCCCTATAAACTGGAAACCGTTTTATGGAGATCGTTATTGCAGTCTAGTGAGTTCAACTACTTTCGAGGTTTGACTGTGTCATCTCAGCAGCGTGAACAGAACTCATTGTTTCAACGAACTTCCGAACTTTTAACTGTAGAACTCCCCTTATACAGACCAGTTTAGCGGCTTCATCAGTGCGCTAATCATGCAATATATCAAAACCTACGTGTAGAGGTGACAAATGTCAAATTATAATAAACTTATTACGGCATAAGCGTAGTTTTTCCCTTATTCTCAAGTGATCAACGAGCTATGGATTATTCTGCGGGACACAAATGCTCTGCTTCTTTGCTTCCAAGAGAATGGAACAATTTGTCATTAACTTTTAATTCGTTTCACAGCGGTTCTTTAAATTGAAGAAAATTGCCAGATTACTGTAATATTTTATAAAATAAATTAAGTAAAAAGATTGAATTTGATGCTCACAACCAACGGCACAACTGCGGAACTAAATGATGAAAAGTTATCCAGTGTAAAAGGCTAAGATCAAACTGTTAGGAAGATAAATTTTATTTAAATACCAGAATTACAGTTCAGAGTTCAAGAAGGACTATTTCCGAACAATCTAAGCGTAGCGTAATGATTATCTTGGGGTATTATTGATTTCATTTTGATGCGGTCATCAACATTGTTGTCCTCAGCTTCAAGTTTGATTTTCAGCGTTGATGATATCTCAATTTTAAGACGCTTTGGAACTTTAAAAATAGGTTTTTGATAAAACGGGTGCATTAGCTTTTTTCAAATTTCACTTTTTTCAAAATAATTTCTTCCACACTTCAACTCATTCCAACATTTCTCTTCTCAAATAGAATAGAATATGGCAGCAGAAATGAGGATACATCAAAATACTGCATAGCCGTACATTGATGTTCAATGTTTGATACATATATCTTCTGCAAGCACATGTGCAGCTCTTAGTTTAACGTTCTCTAGCTCATGTGAGCAAATGGTTTTGAGCGGAGCCACTTTAATGCTAGGTTTATGATTAATGAGTTACAAGCCCATGATTTTACATCACGCATATTTTAATGGATAATAGTTTTCGAACACAACGAAATCCGCTCTTGTCGCAGTAGTCGGTAACTGTAAAAGCCAGAATTGGGAATGGATGCTAAGCTACAGACTACAGAGTTCCTCTTCTCAGGGTCTTGAGAACACGGAAAGCCCGTTTTGTACAGAGCTCGTTTTCTGAGCAGAGGTCAGAGATCTTTCTCAAGTACCCCTACAGAAGGCTCAGATGTTAGTCTGATCGATAAGCGAGATCAATGGGTCGTCTGTAATCTCTCCATGACAGTCAGGATTGCAGGAACAGAATCCCACCTTCTCGTGAACGACGCGACTCCTGTTGCACTCGCGCCGTGACTCTGGCGCTTGCTTGCGGCCTGGCTCCACCGGGCACAATGCATAATATATTCAGCCCCCGGTGCGTAAAATATGGAAATTAATTTGCAAGTCTGACTTTTAGAACGCAGGTTTGAGCTTGAAACAATTTCTTCGTTTGCATTCACTTGTAACTTGGCTAGTAAAACTGATACAAGCATTTCCGAAAAGGGTCAGATTTCGTTGCGTGTCTGGTGCAATCATTCTCCAAAAGATGAACACATTTAGCTGAGTAAATTCTATCAGAAACGTTGTCATTTGTCTACTATTCACTCAGGAACAGCTGATGGTGCAGATTGCGAATGAAATACTCCTGAACCATTTCCCCAACGATTATGGCTAAAGATCGTCTGCAACCGTGAATTGAGTTGAGCTAATTGGCTGGAACTCATTGCTATTTAATATCAACACCTGAATGATAAGTAAAAATAATCACGAAATGATCATTTGCGCAAATAGCCGCTTCCCATTTAAATAAGACGGCCGAAAATAAATAATTTTTTCTCAGACAGCTCTGGACTCAGAGAACAAAGTTGACTCGCTGGAACATTTTAGATTCGGAACCCGTAAAATGTCCTTACTTTAGAGCACCATAGCTAAATTTTTCCGACCAGCCTTGTGCTGTGGTGCTGTATTCATTCTTTCATCCAGAGGGCACAATTCCGGACAGCAATCATGGCGCCGAACAATTAGTGGTCGACACATACTTGCACTTCTCATGATCTCAATCGCTAGCATATACGTTACCTGTAGATGCATCTGACTTACGAATGCAGTACTCTTACTCCAGTCATTTATTCACCTAACTACCTCACGTGCATCCTCTTACTTAAGATTTCATCACATCCAGACGCCCAGTGCTCATTATGTCCGTTAGCTCTCAATACCATAATACCCCGCCCTTTATTCTATCATCTGTCGTAATGCTCACCTGGCGACAGCCAAGATAACTCACCACTAATGTTCAAACTGTGTCACTCTTATACTTCTAAGGCATTTTTTCTTAAACACGTTTTCATTATCGGTCCGGTTAGCACCTATGTGACGTCAAAACTAAAGTCGGGTTATTTATTACAGAACAAAAAAATAATTCACATAATGTTAAATATTCTGTAATTGCTCATGAGGTAATATTAAACTCGTTGTTTTGCCCGCGGTGTTTATTCTAAAATGTAGATATAATACAAAACTTACACTTCACATGGGTTTGCATGTATTAAGAAAGAGAAGGTTATTCTCTGGGTACGGCACTGTAGCTCTTGGAGAGTAAACAGAGCTGGTGTCGCTGTAAGAGTTTGAGTTTGCTAGTGAGGATGAATATATCTCGTCGTTTTAGTATGTACAAGAATGTGAGAGACGATTGAAAATTTTTACAAGGACAATGAATATCATGGGCAGAGCTGCTTTTAGATTTTAGTCATTTTAATACCTATCATTGTCTTGTTTTTCCTAACATTGAGATCTTACAAGTCTAGAAGGCATAGGGAGTTGCTGAGAGTGCTGCACTCACGTCGGATTTTTGTTCTACCACATCACCACACATTTCTAGAAGCCTTGAAACCTGACAAGCCCATGCAAAACGAAAACATTTCTGAAAAGCGAATGAACTGAAAAGCCTCATCCCCTAATTTGAGTGGAACGTTCCTTGAGCCTTGTATGATAGCTACCCCGTGATGCGGCAGAAACGTCGTGAGGAATAATGTGTTTTGTACAGTGGTGGGCACGATAACGAAAAAACGTTATCGCGATAACAGGTAAATCGATAACAAAAACCTTATCGGCGATAACCGATAATCGATAATTGGCGAAAAATTTATCGCCGATAATCGATAACCGATAAATCGATAAATCCAAAATTCCGATACTATCGATAACGATATTGGTTGCCAGATGTCCCAGTCCACATGATGCCACACTTTTGATCAAGAAGGCCACAAAAGAGGCCAACCTTATTACACCATAACACGTACATCCTACACGTATGGTAATTGTCCCGAGCTCGTGCCGCCTCGTCATGTCGAATCCCAGCGGGAAAAACTGAAATTATTGATTATCGATAGTTTGGAACCAAAAGTCTCGGCGATACCGATAAATCGATAACTCGGAAAAAAAAAATATCGGATAACCGATAACCCGAAATCGTTATCGCGATAAAGTATCGCGATAATTTATCGCGATAACGCCCAGCTTTGGTTTTGTACGACCTATGGTATATTTTAAGCAAATGATGCATGGATGGCAGATCTAGAGCATCAGTAATAATGAAATTTTTTATCCACGATTTGCACGGTTATCAAAACATCGAACGCTTTTCGGATCTGTAATGTAAATTATTTATATATTAGTACATGAATTGCATCTTCTTGTACAGACATATACTGAGATATAGATGTATTTCCTCCGTACTGTAAAACTTAACCCCAAAGTTTTCGTATAACTGCATAATAAAATATTGAATATGATGAGGGAATCTCCCTACTAAAAAAGTAACTAAGTAGCATGACTTAGAAAAACGCGCTATAAAAAAAGAAAATTGTGTTCAGTTTGAGTTCAAAAGCACATTCGTTAGGTTTAGTTGCTAAAATTTAAAACAAGAGTTTTCAATATCTAACATTTAAGTTCAACGTCCAATTTCTCAGAATTTTAGTTCATAAACGAGAGACTCCTCAACATTTAGACATTATCATCATCATCAGCATCTTTCTAGAAAATTTTTTCAAGTAATTTTCTTTTAATGTAGATTTGGACAGCTCACTTTTTCATTTAATATCAGCGAAACCTATGATAGCTTTAAACAGTTGACCAAGTGTGTCCTACACCGTAGTTATCTCACCTCGGTCTGGTGATGTGGTCAAGTTACCGACGCAGTTTGGTTCCGTGGCGCACCACATGCATTGAAGTTCAGCCGTGCCACAGTTTAGCTACCAGTCCTTACTTTACCCAGAACCAAGTGCTTTGTATGCATATCAAATGAACCACGATATACGTATTATATATTCATTCAATTGTGCTCACGATTTAGCTAATGGTAACAAAATTTTAACCTTGTCCTTTCATTAGAATACAGAGTAACATTGTTTCTTTGATCGCCACATTTGGCGTCGACTACCCCTTTGTCTCTGTATATAAGAGCTAAAGAGAACACTTATACAGCAGAAAGAATTGCGATTTCATATAATTTTCAAAGCATTTTAATCGAATAATGTATTTCTGACAGCATTTGTGCATACCTTGAAATGCTTTTATTAAAAATATTTAAAGCGTCTATTCATACTTTTTTTGTAGCACTAAGAAAGTAAGTGAAAACGATTAACAAGTTGACTGCATTTGCGCGGCTGCGGTTGTTTAAGATGAGTTGTGTGCAGTAACGTATAAAAAATTACTTTACTGTTCGGAAAGCTCATAACTTTTCTAAAAAATGTAAAAGCACATGGATATCTTACTCCGTACGCTAAAACCTTTTATAAAAAAGGTGTTGAAATAAGTGAAATGCTGTTCATTTACATCAGTACGTAAATGAGAAATTTAACTAGTGGTAAACATGTGTTCCAATATTCCGTCGCCGGGATAAAACCTTTTCACTGTAATAAAAATTGTACGCTACATCTTACAAAATCAAGGGGTCTTTCAGAGATTTTGAAACCTCTATAATTGTTTTCTTTGGCCAACCAATGTGAGATATTTTTCACAGGTTAGCATTCCCCTGCCTCGTGAGTGGTTACCAGTACCTAGAGATAACTACAAGAAGACTATAGTAGCGACACCCCAACTGCTGTTTCGATAAGCACCTGAGGTTGCGGCTACTGCGGTTTATTATACATCGTGAAAATTGATGAAAGAAAACTTGGAAAAGGCTCCAATTAAATTCAATATCCCCTAGGAGCAAAATTTACGTTCTAACTCAGTAAGCTGCGGCTGAAATGGTCTCAAATATGAAATTTAAATTTAGAAGTTCACCTCCAGGAATTTGGCCTCCTAATACACTGACCAGTCAGTTACAATATTGCGTGACACACAACCTAGACCAAGGCTTTTCCAAGTGAGATTTTTTGATAGCACAAAATGCGGTATCAAGATATGCGACTGAATGCCCAAGCACTTCGCTGCTCCCAAAAAGCACCATTTCAGATAATATCTCAGAGAAGAGCGCACTTGAGATCTCACGATACGAGGAATTAACTTCACGAAACTCTAAAACTGGAAATTTTACCCTCTTAACCTCGGCGGCATTTGTGCAACAGAAAACCATGTTCGTGCTGCGGGGGGCTCGGAGCCCAGCAAAGGTCGCTGATGGCGGGCATGCGATCCCTCAGCGGCGCGGCGCGTGCTGCGGGCAGCGCTGCGCCTGACGCGAGGTGCGGGTTGTGCCGTCATTGCTCTCGCTTACATGATGAGTGATTCCGGGGTGGATCACGTCACGCGGGTGTGTAAAAAGAAAAAGTTTTTTTAAAGCGTGGCACAACAATGTTCCCATACAGTTTTGCATCTCGGCTATATTTATACCCCTTTTGTGGCGTTCAAACAAACTCTTTAAAT
Organism: Platorchestia sp. MABIK; assembly: GCA_014220935.1. NCBI lineage: Eukaryota > Metazoa > Arthropoda > Malacostraca > Amphipoda > Talitridae > Platorchestia > Platorchestia sp. MABIK. Next base: position 88,211 of record JACJUY010001428.1, on the reverse strand, counting down.
TTGTAATTTTCTGAATAAAGTATGGAGTATTCGTTATCACCTAATTGCAAAGCAAAATCTTGCTAAACGCACAAATTATAGTTAGGAGGGAAAGGTTTTGATTACCTGATGAAGAATATGTAGTGGAATAAATTGGCTTAGAAATTTGTACTTTCAACAGGAAAGGAAATTTTTTAGTGTGAGTGCATTTTAAGAGAAAAACATTCGACCTTAATAAATTTTCTGCACTCGAGCAGTATTCAGCGTCGATGTGAGTCTGGCCTGTAGAGAATCCTTTGCTTCAAACTAGTCGCAAATTTGTTGTGAATTTGCGTTATGTCCAAATCTATACAACATTCTTACACACCTCTAGAACGTAATTCACTGTTTCACTGGAAAAAATGGACTTCAACCTATCCGTTGCATTTTCGGAAGTGCGTCTCTGAACTCGAGATGCTCCTCATTTGTTGCTACTTGTAATTAGTGCAGGTTGTCCCACGCCTAAATAGTACTTGTGCCAATGTATGGCCCAAGTGCGTATTTTTCTATTTCTTTTTCTGCTTCAGAATGTTTTCGAACAACTGGAATAATTCATGCGTCGTATCACATGAGCTGATGAAGTATTTTTCGTAACGCTTAAGTAAAGTTTTGGTGACTGCTTAAATACATGAATGAAGCAATTGACAGAAGGTAGAAGGTAGATTTACTTAACCAATTTAATGCAATAATAAAAAGCAAAATCGTAAAATCCGTGATCTCTTCGTAAGAAATAGTTTTTCCAGATCCAGAGTCAACGATCTAGACAGAACCAACGTAAAATATTAATTCAAGTGCTACAGAAGAGAATGTAAGTCTCCTAATAAATTTTAGATTGGCATGACTAGAATGACCTTGAAACAATGATAAACTGCGCACAAATATCAAGGTTTCATTTTCAATCATTTCGGCGTTGATCATAGTTGTAAGCCCTCGAACCTTTGTTCATATACAAAATTTTTAATTTCATGCTGTTGAAAAAGAGTATTTTCAAATAGAAGAAGCATTGCATATTCACAAACTTAAACTGGCCCTTAATGAAATTACTAATGATTAATGTGCACCAACATTATCCAATAGGACTGCATCTTAGGAGTTTGAAACATGCGTTCGATCGTTCATTTCGCCTCTGTCTCTGGTGCCATGAACATTGTGCAATACTAACTAGTCGTCTGGTGATCAATATTCATCGTTTTCAAAAATGTTCCTATCTAGTCATCTTGAATGTGATTCTCTGTATATTTTATTCGCCTGATTCTGCTTGTATATTGGATTTACATTTTTATCATAGTACACTACAAAATTTTTTCAGTACTTCCAAGCCGAAGATGATCGTGTTTTTTGTTAATAGACAGTGATATATAATTTTATAGATTGAATGTTTTAGTTAATATGATAGACGTTTCTCTACGTTTTTTCATGCGTGATAAACTGGAAAAAAATTGACTTCGACAAATCGTTAATTAAACTTTAAGTTGACACCATTTAACTGAAAAACTCGTTACGGGTTTGGCCAATGCACACTATCTAATTGCAAAGATAAGTTCGAAGAAAGAAAGTTCCTGTCTAGAAGCAGAATAAACCTTATCAAGGAACAGCTTAAAATTACCCAAGTCAGCTGTGTAATGGAAGGACGGTAGTATTCACAGGAGCAATTATACGGGACGCAAATTTCATGATCACAAATGAATCTTGAATTGGCCTCCTGACAATCCTACAACGGGAATATGGATAGGTTTGTGAAAGTCAGAGCGCAGCGGCTCCACTGTGAGAACGGAAGACTGCTCAAGTCCCTAGGGTGGAGACAAGGCCTCAGATGTGAGAACGGAGGACACTGATCCCTGATGATGCCGGACAACGACTCAAGAGCAGTGATATCCATTTTTACGCCTGCTTGTGTTCCTCTCAAGCGTCAGGGGAAGGTGCGCTGAAGCCCCTCAAATTTCAAAGTTCATCTCAAAATTACAAGCATTGAAGCATTACTAACCTTCAGAATAATGTTCTTTCCCTAAAATATAGAAAACAATTTCAGTATCGCCAATGTTCTTTATCTACCTTCAGTGAGTCTGATTTTAGTTGTACACACACTCGGGCATACAGCACACTAGCAGGCTCATTCCTTTGTTTCGTTTGAGATTCGTAGAATGTGTTCATAAAAACTATTTTTTCTCATAGTAACATAAATTTTAAATTTGAATTAAAATATGCCATCGACCCGAAAGTGAACTATTAGGAATGAGCCAATATCCAGCTGCAAACAAGGCTGAGTTAGTCCATTTTTGGTGTCAGGGTTTATCGTCGAGCGCCGCATCACAATGGCTCGCGCTGCTCCAATTATTATCAAGAAAAGATAGATGGGCTCACATTGCCGCCGGTGCTGCTGGCTCGAGTGGAATAGGGCACAGGTAAGATTGCTTAGTTGCTTAAGGCAATTAATTGCAAGAGAGATTTACGGGTGGATTTTGGATGATTAACTACGAGCTAAGCACCGGCTGAGATTAGCAGCTTGTTCAAGAGCAACTTGCCTGTGAGTTCTGGTGGTGCAGCCGAGGTGCCTTTCGAGACAAGCGCCAAGGCGCTCATGCGATATGGCACGGTCACCCAACCTCTCAGGCTAGTTTGCAGTCCCACCAGCCTACCTGAGATGGCACTTGAAGCTTTTATTATGTTCCGTGCACTTAAGTTTTCATGAAGCCCAACAAAATTACATTCGCTGTAAACGTGATTAGGTTTGTAAAATGTTTGTGGACATCACAAACACGGCGAGCAGTTTGAAGCCAAAAGTCACTCAGTTCTCAATCCTAACATGACATTTGAGTGTAATAATTTTAGAACACTGACAATTTCGGTTAGACAGTGCGACTGTGTACAGGCAGTGAACTCAAACAAAAGTACTCACTGCGAAGTGTTCCAATAATGTTATGAACAGGAGTAATGTCATAGACCTATTCAGTGTACTTCTCCGCCTAGTAATCAATCGATATCATTCGATTTACGTGACATTAACTAACGAGTATTTTCCGTAGAATATATGATGAACGATAGCCTTTAAACGGCAACATTGTTACCAGTCAAAAGCGTGAAGGAGAACCAAGCTTCATATAAGTAATTCACTGAGGCACCTACTAATTTTAATTTTTTTTTAACGGAAATGAAACCGTTTCTAAATCATTTACGGCTTGTGTTCATTTGCTTCGTGTAATGCATATTTCATGTCCTTGCGACTCCTGGCATGAACTAAGATTTAAATTCTTCATAACATAAAAGTACAGCTAAAGAAACCTCAGCAACTATGATTCCGATCTAAATGTTAAATATAAATTGAGTATAAAATGATTTCAACATGAGAACGGGTGTGTCATGATCTGCCAGTTTTTCTACACCGCCTCGGCTCATTACCCACGAGGCCGGGGCCGTGATTGACGTCTGTCCAGATTTTCCATTCAAGATAAATTCTATGGAACTTCAACTGGAAAATTACCCGAGAATTCCGCTAAACTATCAGTTTTCATTAAAGCCATTTACTGGAATTGTCACAAACTTCTATCATTCTAATAAAACACCGTAGTCCAAATTTGGGATATTTCTGAACGGAGGCGTACGCTAGCATTTAATTAAAGCCGACCTCAACATAAATCAAAACATCTAAGTACGACTTGTGTTCAGCACTACCATTGAGTGAGAGTCAACTGCTCCTCTAAATTTAAATACTTCCTGAGCGTGGCAACCCCACTCTGAAATTTGCATTGAATCTTTACCGAAACTATAAAAGTATAGAACGAAAACTAACCTAATGCTCAATTAAAACTTACATAAAGTGAACGGGCTGAATTATGACGTGTTAGTGCTGAATTATGACGTGTGTGTTGAAATAATATGTGCCAATGCTGAATTATTACCCGTTAGTCCTGAATGATTGCGCGTCAATTCTGAATTATTGCATTTTAATCCAACAGGAGCTCATGAAACTGGCGCTGGCGAGTGTGGCTTACGCAACAAATTGGCTCCTATAAAATTTTTCATACATACGACAAAACTACCGCAATAAAATAGAAATATATGAAAAATACAATATCAACTTCACACATATATGAAATAATTCATGGGTTCCATTTTGTGTCGCAAAATTTTATCTGAAAATTTTCGTTACTGTTGTTTGGTGTGTCATGTTAAAATATTGTATTCTTTCCCAGCTCGTTATTTGGCATATTAATTGTACTTAAGAATCAAAAATTGTCCGAATGCTGACCTCATAGCCTTAGACGCAAAATAATTTAAATCTGCCCATTTTACTTTCAATATTAATCCCTCGTATCACTAGCTCCTACATTCGTATGCTTATAATTCAATATAAGTGCGCACTAACGAGAGTGTTTTCAACAAAGCGTCACTAGGGTTATGTTTTCTTTAGTTGCTTTTATTTATATGCATTGTAAAAATCAGATTAGCGTAACGATGGAAGAACATTTTTTCGTGCTTTTCTCTCAGTCATTTGTTTCGACAATTGCCATGGGTATAACGATACCCATGTGTGAATATCAACCAAGGATCTTAATATTAAGATACTTGAATCCATTTATGCCATGGGTATAACGATACCCATGTGTGAATATCAACCAAGGATCTTAATATTAAGATATTTGAATCCATTTTTTAGTACTTTTCTCTCAATTATTTGTTTCGACAATTGTCATTGGTATTACGATACCCATATGTGAATTTAAATAAAGCATCTTAATGTTAAGATGTTCGAATGCAATTTTTCGTGCTTTTCTCTCAATCATTTGTTTCGACAATTGACAGGAGTATTACGATACCCACGTGTGGATATCAACTAAGGATCTTAATATCAATATTTTTAAAAACCAATGATGTGCATTACATGCATCAGCTTTATTGGAAATAAACTGTTTTTCTTTCTTTTCTTCCTTTTCTGGTAAATAGTGTCAAAACAGAAAAGAAAGCACAACTAATTTTGAATCCGAAATTTTCGCACGTGAGAACAGGAAATTATAAGAATATTGTTAACTGAAAATGTGCGGATTACAGCACAAGAAGCGTCTCACTGAGGAGCAGAGCTACCAGCACATGTTGAGGCAACACCGCTGCACACCACCAGCAGGTGCAGAGCTACCAGCACATGTT